>OZ020279.1:12519201-12574201 GCA_963971205.1 Aethes cnicana | reverse complement strand
CTCCAGCGGAGCGAGGGTAGGTAAATGAAGTGTTTCTATTGGTTCACGACAAACACATCTTCGCATATCTCTGGTGGGAACGCAGCCTTCTATGGGGTGTGATAACGGTGTACCTGCAGCACGCTGTTGATGTAGCAGGAGTTGCCGAGATTCACGAGCCCGGTGAGGCCGGGCCCGTGCAGCGGCTGCAGCGAGCTGCCAGACTCCTGCAGGGTGCTCCATTCACCAGTCCGCTGGTTCAGCTCCAGCTCTAGCTCGACCATGGATTTCTCCGTCTGTAAGAGAGCAGAAACTAAAATAAGTAAAAAAAAAAAATTTGGGCACGCTTTTATTGCTGACTGTACTTTTCTTTGTAAATCCTTCATCTACCCTTCAAGGCGAATCAAACGAACCCAAATTCGATGGGTTTATGTAGTTTTATTACGGAGTTCCTATGGCCACCTTCCAGCTCCATCATCAGACCAGCTCCACGTCATCAGAATATTGTCATTGTCACGCGATTTACACATTCGTGCAAAATTTCAGTTCAATCGGAAATCGGAAAGTGGGTCAAATTTAACTTGCAAGATTCCATTACATAGTTACATACAGGTCGACCTAATAAAAGCGTGTTAATAAATTCCCTCTTTGTCCTTTTTTCTATCTTCGCATATTTAATTGCCTGTAATTTCTTTTATCTACACTCATATCATAAACCCTCTATGATGCGTTCAAAAACCGCAAAACATGACCGGCATCGGCATTATGATTCACGGCATCACAGATTTCTTATTTGTGAAAATGTTATTATTGCTGACATCATCGAATTCGAACAAAACACTCAAATTTCGAACTTTTTCGAACAGTAATGCCCACCTATATTCTTCAGTCCATAGACGTAAATAATATAGACCCGGTCTAACGTACACGTAATATGTCCCCACTTCCACGGTGTCCAATCCAAAGTTCTGTCACCGAGCGTGCGTGACAATAAGCGTTTTAAAAAAAACTTTTTTCGAAACTGTTTCTCAGTATCTAAAAACTCGTCTCGTTGTTGAAAAAATGTGACCCAGCGTTAGTGTCACGATATAAGTTTAACTTTGGATTGGACACCAATGAAGTGGGGAAACATGACATGTATCTACGTTAGGCCGGTTCCAATGAAAATTATTAGTTGCAAATTCAAAAGTCGGCTCTATTAGTCTATGCCTTTTTGAAAATCGAATGCGAGACACGTAACGTGGGTATTCGAATTGCCGCCATTGGTGGACGGATTTATATAGAAGCATCTTAGAGGATTTATAAAACGAGTGTAGATAAAGTTGTGTATGCAACTGTACATAATTAGGCCTTAAACACTCGTGCAATATTATTATGAAACTCGCAAATTACAAACTCAACCACATGATGATGGAAACCCTCGCGTCGTCTAGTAGTCCGATGATAAAAAGTAGACGGTGGTATAAGGTCGTGAAGTTCCTGAACGCACTCTCCATAATACACCTTACAAAAAAAACTTAAATGTAAACAGTCGTTGGTAAACTTAAATAAATACCTTCTGCAGCTGCGTGACGTTGATGCCGAAGTGGCGCAGATGGTCGGCCAGGTAAGGGTCCTCGACCATGTCGTCCTCGGCGTACGAGAACACGTCCCCCTTGCCCTCGGACGTGATGGTGCCGAGCTTCACCGCCAGCGGGTAGCCCGTCTCGCGGTAATGCTCCACCTGGAGGGAACCTCGCTTTAATGACATGACACCAGATTAGCGTTAATCGTCAAGCCACTGCTAGGATGCCAATGCCACTTCTTGATGCGGTAGGACCTGGTGCTAGGTCCGTCCGGGTTGGTAGCACTGTCTTAACCGCTAACCTGCCGCCAAATATCAGTGCTCACACCGTTGTATTCTGGTAAGAGGTTAAGGCAGACCTTAGTACGCAACGCATTTGAGATCTTATGGCTTCTTGATAAGAAATCATAAGATTTCGGAGTCCATGGGTCGCAGTGACAGTGTCCAGTGGTCGCTTACCATCAGGTGGTCTGTGTGCTCGATGGCCTATCATACTACATAAAAAAAGGCTCCCCCAACATTTTTAAATTATGTTAAAGATGAGCGTTTGGAGACTGGTGAATAGTACTAGGAAATGGAAACAAGACAAGGTTGAGCCACAGGTTGCTGGTCAGCTCGCACTCAGCGCAGCGCCGGCCCGCGGCGGGATCACTCACAGCGTGGTCGTTGCCGCCGGAGCCGTCGAAGAACCGGCGGCCGCAGAGCACGGCGCCGTCGACCAGGTTGAGCCACAGGTTGCTGGTCAGCTCGCACTTGGCGCAGCGCCAGCCCGACGGCGGGATCCGCACGCCGTTGTCCAGCTGCTTCAGATTCAGCGCGTGACTGAGGACCGTAACGCTGTCGTCACTAAACTTATCTATACTGTCTTCGATGAAATTTGGCATGAGATACAAGTCCCAGGAAACGACATAGGATTGTCTACATCCCGCTAATCCTATACTATTAAACGGGCAATATTTGTATAATTTTATAGCACGACACAACATAGAAGGCCATATTGCAACATATTGCCACGCCAATAATAGACTCTGCGTCAATGGCTTAAGTGTTTCTCCGCACGCCTACTAATTTATATCGTACTAGTTGGCCCAGTGAACTTCGTATCCCCCGAAGGCAATTCCCATGCAGTGTTTTTCACCCTGGAGAGGTTCAGTCAACCAGGCCAACTCATCACTTAAGGGGAGAAATTGGTGCGACTTTAATATTAGATTCTAGGCAGACGTAAACAGCTAGTAAAAAAATATTTTATTGATTTATATATGTAATGGATAAACAAAAAACATCAACCAATTAAAAAAAATCTTTTCTCTATAAAAAGCTACCTTATCACTCTTATCAGTGAGTAACATATGATACTAATTATTCTAGAGATCACCCTTAAAGATGTGAAAAGGGAGATGGAAGTTAGTGACATTCCATGCAGATGTTGCAAGCACTAGATATTGCTTAATCCCTATAAATATGCAATTTACGGATCATAAAGTTAATTTCTGAGAACTTACACAGAAACCTCTCTGGTCTCACCATCCCATGTGCCAGCGAGAGCTGCCATTTCTGCTGCCTTAAACGGAGATTCCGCGTCTATCGCTGCTTGTACTGACTTCTTAATCTAAACAATACATAAATTGGAATTACTGCATCTTTTAATTATTTATTTGGTCTACCAACAGGGTCACAATATCTGCATTCTTATAAAATACTAGCTTCTGCCCGCGACTTCGCCCGCATGGAAATCGGTTATCGCGTTCCCGCGGGAACTATCCGTTTTTACTGGGGTAAAAAGTAGCCTATGTCCTTTCCCGGGACCCCAATTATCTCCATGCCAAAATTCATCTCAATCGGTCCAGCGGTTGAAACGTGAAGAGGTAACAGAAAGATAGACAGACAGACAGACAGAGTTACTTTCGCATTTATAATATTAGCATGGATTACACCGCATGTTACTAAGTAAAGGCCCCTGTCTTATTGCTCAAAAGTACTGAACGGATTGTCATGCAATTTCCCCTAATAGGGAGAGGAGCATGAGGAAGGTTTTGGTTAATAATTTGTTGAACTACATAGTTTGCGAAGCCGGGGCGGCTGATGCTATTAAATGATAATACCAATAATAAGTCTGCAGAAAAGTCACATCTGTATGAATCATTGTACAAATTGCCACTAAATTTGATATGGGGATAGATCACCGTCACTCAACATATTTAACAAAGTTATTAAAGTCCTCACCTGTTCTGGCAAGCTCGGGTTTGGCCAGGGGTACGTGTGAAATCCGGGCAACAGGACTACATTGTAGTGATCGCTGTAGGTAAACTTTGGCTGGCCACATGTGGGGTCGAACCCACCTTCCACACCGATGGCCAGCCGTGTTATCTTCTTCTCAGGACCATCGCCGGTCTGTTCTGGCTCGGGAACCTGACAAGTCAACAAAGATTTAAATAATATAAATTTATAACAGTTGAAGAAGTTTCCCGCCCGCCGCCCGCGAACCGGGAGACGAGCTGTCGGTAGGCCTCCAACAAGATGGAGCGACGACCTCGTGTAGGTCGCGGGAAACCGGTGGAAGCAAGTAGCACAGGACCGGTCTGAGTGGCGAGCCTTGGGGGAGGCCTATGTCCAGCAGTAGACGTCTTTTGGCTGAAATGATGATGATGATGATGATGATGATGATGATGATGAAGAAGTTTACTTGAAAAAATCTGTCTGCACAAAAAAGGGACAGATACATATCGTTTTGTGGGAAACCAGTCAGCGCTAACTGTTAATATAGTGCCTATTTCAGTAATACCACTATCTAGAAATATTGGGAATGTTGAAGCACTGACAAAACCTAAACAGGCTAACGCAATTGATTGGTATGAAATCCCAACATATTAACACATATTTAGTTTTTTATCAACAATCAAGATAAAAAGATGTATTTATGGTATGGTGGTTTTGAATTTTAATGATTATTTTTCTCATACTCACTGGGATCTTCTCACGCTGAATATGAAGAAAGACAGCATTGTCTGTCTTTTGGAAATATTGCTCCACATAATTGCGACCAAAACCCAGGAATGAAACTAGTGACACATATAGACCAGTTTCTGATTCCTGTAATGAAAAAAAAAATATGTATTTTGGCTTTCAATGGAGAATAAATAAATAATGATTCATGTAGTATTCTTCAAAGTTTACAATACCTACAATACAACCTTCATCCTTCATTGAACAGCACACATTTAAGAAACAAACCAGCACACATTCAAAGTTTACTTAGGGATGTGAAAATATCACACAACATGTTTAAATTTACAGTTATAAAACCCCTATATTTTGCACAAAGATAACATATCAGCCCACAGTCTGCTAACTATGTGGGTACTAGCATTTCCCTCAAACCTTCAGACCTGTCAACAATGTTTCAAACAGTTGACTTGTATTTGGGTACTTTTCTAATATTAAGTGGATTTTCACTGAGTTTATTGAATTTGACAAGAATTTTGAAAGGAAAGAACAAATTTGCAAGTATATTGCTATCTGAAAATGTTATTTTGATGTGCATTGGGATAGCTTTTATAGCTAGAGCAGCTTATAAGTTGAATCCCTTGAGTGCTAAAATGTTTGAAATAGAGGAGAGGAAAATGGAAATGACTGTAACAGGAGATGAAGATGTGGAGTGTGGAGTTTCAACAATATTCATGAGTTATGGACCACTGATAGTATCCTTGGTTAACAGTTTTGTCAGCTTAATCATTGACAACTATCTGCACTATAAAATGATAAAGGAAACTATGAAGGAAGATGAAGAAAATAATGTACAAGAAATTACAATAGAATCAAGAACATTGAGTAGTACAAAAGTGAAAGTGCTCAGTTATTGGAAGAAATATTTTACTTATTTCATAATGGCTCTTCAGTGGATTATTCCTATCCTGCTCACTCTTTTCATGTATCCAATGGGAGTGAAAGAGGTGGTTATGGAAAGGAACATCCAAAGTGTTAGTGACTCCTGTATGACTATGATGGACATAAGCAATGGCACATGCTTGGAAACATCAAATAACTATACTTTGGAACTGAGAAAATACATTCCAGCTAGAAATTATATAAAAGTTTATGAAGACAATGAAACAAGAGACAATATAACTGAAGTTAAAACTGTAATAGCAAAGATTTACAAAATAATTTCAAACTTTACAAATGTCAATGTGGATGTTACTAGTGCACCTTTATATCGAAAAACAAAATCAAATTTGAACTGTATGAGAATCTGTTACATGGAAACTAAAAGTTTGCTTTTTTACATGTTTCTCTTGACTATAGCGAGTTTCTTCATACCAGTAACCATTTCAACTATTATACTAACGAAAATTCATGTAATGGATGTAAAGCGGCCTCACGTTAAGACGTACGTGACTAGAGAACTACTCTACAATATTTTATTCTGGAGTCCTGTGATGTTTGATACATTTTTGTCCCTGTTATTTTGTTCATATACAATGAATGGCACAAGAACATCTTTGTTTAATGTAATCGCTAACGTTTATCAGGCAGTTAAAAATTTCATGAATACGAAATACTTTAGAGACAACACAATCGTGCCTGCCTAGGTCACGGATGGTTAAGGATGGTCGTCCTTTCTGTATTGATACAAGGCACACGTTTAAATTAAGTTCCGTTTATTTTCTGTATGTAAAACGTTTCATTCTTAAATATTAGAACACTGATAAAAGCACAAGCAGACAAAAACAAAGGTGAGGTTATAAAAAAACTGCAACTCACTGGATTGTCGAAAGAATACACGCATTCATCTTTGTAAACTAGTTGCTGGGGGCCTGGTAGTTTCACCTTAGAAACATGTGGCGTTAACAAATCCAGTGACGCCATTGTATAGATCTTCAAATAAGAATTTGTAATCCAGTTTTTGCAATAGAAATGTCTCCCGGTATCTGTCCGTCGCAGCAAAAATAATGTATTCAATTTAATTTAGGGATGTGCTACTTCTGTCAGATTTATACAATTGATGATTGATGACAGATTGCATGTGTAATTTTTTTAGGATTTGGCTAAGTTAAAAGCTTTGTATTCCTTTTATAAAATAACATATGGGAGGAGAAATAAAGGAATAATTAATATAATAAAGAAGTATAATAAACAAGGAAGTATCGATAAAGATTGAAATCACTATTGACAGCGTTGACAGCACATTGAAACTGACATTTTGCGTTTTGTTATTGTTTTTTCTGAGGTTATTGATGGATTTTTGCCATGTTTTTCATCTTTCCTCACTTTCTAAATTGTTTATTTTTATTTGTGATAAAATGTCGGCCTATAATGAAATTATCAAGTGTTAGTGTTATATTTCAACCAAATAAATAAATTGAACGTTATAGTCGATTTTTTATTTTATTTGACACATCTAAATTATCAAAACGCAACTTATACGGATGAAAGAAATGAAAAACAAGTTCAAAGTTCATGAAAGTTCATTCTTTTCATTCAAAATTCCATCTATTTCAAAAGTTTATTCTGTAGTTTCTCGGCTTGACATAAATTGTTATTGTATTTCAAAATAGTGTACTGTTGAACTATGCCTCTAAAGTTATATTTTGATCTCATGTCGCAGCCCTCTCGGGCATTGTACATATTGTTGAAGCATATTAAATACGATTTTACTCCGATTCACATCGATTTACGGAAAGGTAGTAAATAACTTTTTTTTTTCTTACGTTTTTCTACTTGCAATCGGTCTTTGACCATAAGCAGGTGCTATGGGTGTCCTGTGTTCAGGACTTGGGGGTGTCTATGATCCATTGACCATTTACCCTGGCATTCCATTTTATAGGATTTTCTTCCTTTTCTATCTTTTCACGTCATTTGACGTGTTCAGCAGTTTTGTTGTCAGTGGATTCACATGATTGAAATATATACTTAAACTGGAAGTTTAAGTATATATTTTCCTTTTCGTGTTTCTATCTCTTCTTTGATGGTGGGAATCTGTAGATATTCATGCAATTCTGTAGTCTTAGTGAACAATGGGGCCTTGCTTATCTTTCTCAAGATGTTGTTCTGGTATCTTTGCAGTATTTCTATGTTTGAGTTGCTGGCTGTGCTTATTCCATATGTCCATACTGGTTTGAGCATAGATTCGTACAAAAGTATTTTGTTCTCTAAGCTGAGTCTAGATTTGGAGTATAAGAGCCATTCCATCCAAGGTGCACGTTTTCAAGTTTAGAGAACTCTTTTCTGTTGTATGTGATGATACCAGGTCTGTTTCCGGTCAAGATGCATACCCAAATATTTTAAAGTATCTACATGGGGTAGTGGTTGATTGCCCAATGTTACTGGAGGACAGTTTCCATGCCGAAGGGTGAAGGTTATGTGTTGCTTGCTGGTGCTGGTGCGGTGCTGGCTTTGATTTTCCACTTCTCCAACCATTCTTTCAGTTTGTTCAGATGTGCTTGAAGGTGGTTTATTTAATTTAAAAAATAAAATTTTTGAAAACCCCCAACACTAAAAATAAACTGTAAAAACTAACAAATATTATTTTAAATCTATTATAATTATTATTGTCACATATATTATGTGAGTTCAAATATTTTTATTTTCCAAGCGTCGTCGCGTCGGGGGACCGCTAAGTGCAAGCTAAGTGAGAAAAACGGGTGTTCGTCACATAATATATATATGTGACAATAATAATTATAATAGCTTTAAAATATTATTTGTTAGTTTTTAGTTTGTTTTTTGTTTGTGTTAATTTTACTTTAATTTTTTCTTTTTTAAAGTAGGATGTTCTTTCAATATAATTGAAGTAACACAGTACCAAATTTCGGATTGATAAGACATATGGAGGGTAGTCAGATCCCCTTGTCATTTAATAAAGAACTGATGGTCTTCAAACGGCTGATCAGGTCATGGTTACCTTACTATATACTTTCAATATCATTGAAGTAACACGGTACCAAATTTCAGATCGATAGGACATATGGAAGGTAGTCAGATCCCCTCATCAACTAACGGCAAAACAAATTTTCATGAAACATGGCTAAGAACACTCAGGATAAAATTATTTATGACACAAAAAACCAAATGAAAATTGGTTCATTCATTTGGGAGCTACGATACCACAGACAGACACACAGATACATAGACAGACACACAGATACACAGACAGACACATTAAACTAATAACACCCCTCTCTTGTGTCGGGGGTTAATAAAAAAAGGTTTATTATTAGCACAGAATAATTTCAAGTTATTTTTCGATAGCGAAATCAACTGAACTTGGTACCTATTAGGGTCTGGATATGATAGCATATCATTATGCACTTTAAAAAATTCTTTCTTAAGCCATATTTGAATTTTTCTTAATTGCAGGTCAGCATTTTTCAAATGAATTTACCCAACTGACTAGATTTCAAAAGGTCCCAGTGATTGACCACAATGGCTTTGTTTTAACAGAAAGGTATATACACCCTATACATTCATGTATATTATAGACATTTATTTAGGTTTGTTTATTGTGTTGTGTACATTGCAGTGTGGCCATACTAAAATATCTATCCCAAGAGGGCATCATTCCGGAAAGTCTGTTCCCAAGGGAAAATAAGCAGGCAGCCCGAGTTCAGGAGTTTCTGGAGTGGCAACACGCAGGGCTTCGTCTGCATTGCGCCATGTACTTTAGGGTCAAGGTGGGTTGCTGTCGCTACAAACAAATGCTTATTTTAATATAAATTCAATATATATATTTTTCTCAAACATGCTCGGAAATGTTCGTGTTACTTTCAAAAAAAGAAGACGCGAGGCTGTCCATTGCCGACCTTGGCCAGCAAAAACATTATTGTCGTGTGTTTTTTTTTAATTCGCTTCCTATTTGAGACACCTCTAGAAACTGACAAATCCATGGAGGTAATAAGTACAACTTCCATGGGGTAAGTGCGCCTAAATTTATTTCGCCCCTATGCCTTGTAAACAGCCAACAACTAGTTGAGTAATATTTATAGGTTTCGATATATTTATGTTAGGCGCACTTGCCCCGAAACTCACAAATCCATGGAGGTAATAAGTACAACTTCCATGGCCAAATCATCCACGATCATGGAAGTAGTAAATACTGGTGTGGGGTAAGTGCGCCTAAATTTATTTCGCCGCTATGCCTTGTAAACAGCCAACTAATAGTTGAGTACTAATATTTATAGGTTTCGATATATTTGTTATGCGCACTTACCCCATCCTGGCGCACTTGCCCCGACTGACCTTACGTATTTCCTCGCTGTTTGAGAAAAGCATTATATATTATTATTTTTATTCTTCGCTCAACCTTCTAACTGACTCGTCCGGCAATGCGCTACTTGGCGGCCTCTGCAATAATGTACTATTAACCTAAATGGCTATGCATGTAAGAGTTAACAAACACCTATTCATAATAATAACACATCACACACAAGCAGTATTTGTACATACTACGTACAAATAAATACATTTGTATTTATATTCACGAAAACGGCTTTAATAATTTCGATGAAATTTAGAATGTAGGGGTTAAAGCATGGCTCGAAAACAGGTGACGGGTCTTATGAGAAATAATGCTATAGGTACAGACGCAAGTGAGCCGCAGATGCATTTGGTTGTGATCTGGGCTTTATGGGGGCGAAAATCACTCATTTTAGCTATTTTCATCCGAGCAAAGCTTGGTCACTCAGACCGGTCACTAAGACTAAGGAGCAAATACCCGTCTTGTGCCATTCCCACGCACTGCGCTCCCGCGACTTTTACAAGGTCGTCACTCCATCTAGTTGGAGGCCTACGTGTGGCGCGCCTTGGGGGCCTATGTCCGGCAGTGGACGTCTTTCGGCTAAAATGATGATGAAAGCTTGGTCGCTCAGGACTCAGGTACGGTAAATTCATTTCTGTTAAATTCATTTAAAAGTGACGTGTAAAAGTACCCTATTTGCTGAATAAATATTTTCATTTTCATTTTCACTGACTGCTGCTGATGCGATTTTGTTTTCACATGGGCACAGATGAGATCGGAGCTTATTCACATCATAACTTCATGTTTTCAGCACTTGGACCCAATGATATCTGGAATTCCGCCAAATGCAAAACAATTAGAAGGCTATGAAAAGCGAATGGAGAATGCCCTGGAGTCATTCGACCACCTCTGGCTAGGTCAAGGGCGCAAGTTTGTTACGGGGGATAGTATTACTGTGGCCGATTTATTAGCAGCTTGTGAAGTTGAACAACCTAGTAAGTATTGTCTATGTAGGTACATCTAGCTAGGTGATGGCATAAACTTGTGTAATAAATAATAAATAAATAAATATCTTGGGACATTTCACACATATTGACCTAGCCCCAAACTAAGCAAAGCTTGTACTATGGGTGCTAGACAACGATATAAATACTTATATAGAGAAATACAAACATATATAAATACTAAACATCCACGACCATGACTCGAGTACAACCATTCGTGTTCATCACACAAAGTTTGCCCCGAGCGGGACTCGAACCCGCGACCATCGGAATAGAAGGCAGGGTTACTAACCAACTGGACCAATCCGGCCGTCAATACCTCGATTTTTGAAAAAAAACACAACCTGACTGCAAACAAACTTTTGATGTCACATTATATATTTTTGTGATCCGATCATTAAACCCTTAACACCTCACATGCTAAAATCCATCAAGCCATTTAGGCTACAGAGCGTGCCAAATTAATATACATACATATCTATGTATGTATATTCTACATACTTACATACATATAAACATACGTACAGACACTCGAAAAATATAAGTTTTCGAATTATGCCATACTAAAATTTTGAAATTTTGTCAATTACCTCGTTACCCAAAAATGTTACAATGTGACTATCTCTCTGACAGCAGCTGAAAGTCACTGTGTAGAGATACAAGTCCCTGCTTATCGTATTCAATAAAAAAATACTTATTTTGGAGTTATGGCAGTTTTTCTTTTGCAGAAATGGCAGGTTACGACCCTACAACCAAATATGGTAACATAGCGGAGTGGATGAAGAGGGTGCGCTCGCATTTCGACGCGGACTATGACGAGGGTCACGTGATAGTTCACAAAATCATCGAAAAACAAACGGCCTCTAAAATGTAGCATTTTCATTTTTTGTAACAATATTATCAATGTATATTTTCATAGAGATTTAATGAGATTTTGTAAAAATATACATATACATATTTTGACGTTAGACGGGTTGTGGTGCACTACAAAGATTTACATAAATTTACATTCCATTAAAAGTCTTAGAAAAGATACTGTTGTATTTTTTTTATATAGCGCCTCCTGGATATTACTCATGGAGTTAAAATTTTCATACAGGCTTAACACTTCTTTCGGGCGTACGCTGATTTGTATGTAGGTTGTCTAAACTAGTACTACGTAGGTATCTACGTTTTACCGGGTTAAAAAGTAGCCTGCAACTTGACCCTAATAGGCACTATCGTTTCTTTGCTCACCAGCGCCACTGTTGACTAAGGTCCAGATGTATTGCTGTCAAAGGTGTCTTTATAAGATCGGCGCCGAAACAAAATCTTGAATCTCGTTAAGTTTATTCATTATAAATAACTATCATCATATCGAGGAGCTATGTCGCAATGTTGTGCAGTTCCGTTTTGTTTGAAAAAAAAAAAAAGTTTTTTTCAAAGCGTTTACATTCATCGCCAAATAATCCATATTTGCGATAATTTGACGAAGCAGATCACTTTTCAACAGGTAAATTAAAGAAATTATAATTTACATCACGTAGCCTGCCAAAACCAGTGAAAAGCGAATATTATTGGACCTCACGCGACACTAGCGCCTCTAGTGGCAAGTTCACACGCGACCCAGTAGGTATAATCTTGGTACCCATTGAACACACCAATAAACATTTCACAAGTAAATACAAAGAACAAAGAAAATACTTACCTTCTTACTTAAAACTACCTATACCTTCTTATTCTTAAGTTAGAAGAAAAAGTTAACACGATGGTTTTCTTAAAATAGGTGATGATATTGAATGCAATGCGTTCCACGCTTTTTTACATTGGGTAGATGACAGGCCATTAGTGAAGAGGTACATATTAGAACTATTCGTAGGTACTTGGGTATCATTACATGTTTTACTCCTACGCTCCTGTCAGGCGCATCATCTCAGAAGAATAATAAACTGATATAAAAGAGCTGCCCGCCCGTATCTATTACATAGAGAAACGATACAAGAACAAGAGAAAAATGAAAACCCGGGTCAACACTACATCGACATCTAGCGTCCAGTGGCTGAACCCCGATTACCCGACCATATAGCAGTTGCTACCGCTACTTGAAGCTAGATGGCGAGCCGAACCCGACTAAAGCCACCTAAAGGGGAAAACGAAAAATAAAAGTAAATAAAAGTAAATATGGGTATCAAAATGAAGAGCTTGTCAAGAGGATTGCGAAAAAGTAAAAATTGCTATCCATGCTATCATAATTGTCAAAATGGAGAGCATGGGGCCCTTTACTTTTTCACTAAGAGAAAATGCTTGGATAATAGAAACCGTAACAGACTAACAGAGAGACATATGCTGTCGAAGACTTTTCTGCACAGCCTTTAAGGTCTATAATTATTCCATGAATACATTGTTTTAATGTACCTTGTACCAGTGGAGCAAATTGTTGTGAATGGCAAAAAAGAAGGCAATATTTTTCGTAATAATTTCAGTTTAGATTTCCGACATTCGGGTTTTATAGTTTTTTTTAATATTTTACTTGTTCTTGTCAGTAGACGTATGCCTACATTACCTATTAAAGGTGTTGGTCTCCGATTGATCGCTGCGGCTTCCGGCCTACATGAGTTTTGTCGATATTTAGTGCCTTTTCTTGTTAAGTATTTATATTTACCAAAATAATAATTTGAGGCCACGTAATGGAAATAATTTTATTAGTAAATACATATAAATAGCAAGTAAAGGCAAAAAATATCGATAAAACTAATGTCGACCGCAAGCCGCCTGACAACCCACCTTCTATAGTACATTACAGACCTAGGGTAGTGAATTCGTTAATGTCCCAGATCGCAGGTGTGTGTGACCCGAACCGAAGGTGAGGGCCATAAATATGCGATCTGGGGCTTTACGAATTACCGCCCGTGGTTTGTCAAAAGTTTTACGTCTTGCCTTGGCCAGAAAGCGAGATTTTCTCTCCGCGTAGCGGGCAGAAAATCACACTTTACGGCCATGGGTGACGTAAAATATAGTACGTTTTGCCTGGGCCAAGAAGTGAGATTTTCTCTCCGCGTAGCAGGCAGAAAATCCCACTTTACGGCCAAGGGTGATGTAATAGTACATTATTGCAGAGGCCGCCAAGTAGCGCATTGCCGGACGAGTCAGTTAGAAGGCTGAGCGAAGCGAAGCCTTCTATTAGTACGAGTCCGGCAATCGCAATTGCGGCCGAGGTATATATAATGCTTTTCTCAAACAGCGAGGAAATACGTAAGGTCAGTCGGGGCAAGTGCGCCAGGATGAGGTAAGTGCGCCTAACATAAATATATCGAAACCTATAAATATTACTCAACTAGTAGTTGGCTGTTTACAAGGCATAGGGGCGAAATAAATTTAGGCGCACTTACCCCACATCAGTATTTACTACTTCCATGATCGTGGATGATTTGGCCATGGAAGTTGTACTTATTACCTCCATGGATTTGTCAGTTTCGGGGCAAGTGCGCCAGGATGGGGTAAGTGCGCCTAACATAAATATATCGAAACCTATAAATATTACTCAACTAGTAGTTGGCTGTACAAGGCATAGGGGCGAAATAAATTTAGGCGCACTTACCCCAAATCAGTATTTACTACTTCCATGATCGTGGATGATTTGGCCATGGAAGTTGTACTTATTACCTCCATGGATTAGTCAGTTTCTAGAGGTGTTTCAAATAGCAAGCGAATTAAAAAAAACACACACGACAATAATGTTTTTGCTGGCCAAGGCCGGCAATGGACAGCCTCGCGTCTTCTTTTTTTGAAAGTAACACAAACATTTCCGAGCATGTTTGAGAAAAATATATAAAACTCAAAGGTGACTGACTGACATACTGATCTATCAACGCACAGCCCAAACCACTGAACGGATCGGGCTGAAATTTGGCATGCAGGTAGATGTTATGACGCAGGCATCCGCTAAGAAAGGATTTCTCAAAATTCCCACGGGAACGGAAAAAACGGTGTTTTTCATTTTAAACTTTCTGCGCATACGAAGTTGCGGGAAAAGCTAGTTAGTTATATGTTTACGTTTAAATACGCCGACTTAGGTAAGTACAGCTTTACACAACTTAGAAGACGCGTAGATTAAGAAAAAGTAGACTGCATCAAGGGCTTAAGTGCTTCGCCGCGCGCCTTCTAAGTTGTGTCGTGTTGTAGGAGCTATTAAGCGATAAGACCGCCTGCTGTATGCCAGTGGCGTGCACGCCATACAGACAAAAAGACACTGTCTACCCTACCCCACCAACGTTATCTAATTTGCTTTATTATGATACGAGTACCTAATAGCTTCATCTACACATAAAATATCAGTGCATTACGCATTAACTTAAATTCTTAAATCACAAAGCAGCTTCATCTATCGGGTCATCATCGTATCCTTTGTACTGTTCTGTAGTCGATAATTACATCCGAAGTTCGAAGACAGTCGCAATTTCAATTCGCGCGCGGTCAACGAGAAAGACGGACACTATTCTGTCTTCTGTCCGGAAACGTTCAATGCGTGCGTCATCATATTGGCAGTGTGCACGACGACAGCCCCAACTAGCGGGAGGCGGATGAACCAAACGCACGCATCCCGGCGGAGTTTAGACATGTCTTTTCGAAGTAATCGCAGCGCATGCCGTGGCAGAAATTGGAACAAACGGAAAGTCGGGAAGGAGTAGGAAGCTTACCATGCAATTTTCTGCTATGCATTTTGTATGTATGGTTGTTTAATATTATTTGTCGGTTTTCTATTTATCTGTTTTGATTATTAAATTATATTTCGGCTGAAATTATGTTGTTTGGTTTGTTCTTTGAAAATATTGATTGTCGTAACCAGGAAAGTTTTTTTACAATGAATATTTTGAAAAAAAAAACTGCGGTTATTATTTAGTGGGTCTGTGCTGTGCATGTACCTACCTATGAACCATTGAAAATGGTGCTATTTTAAAACTTTCTTTTAGCAAGTTTTAATCGAATAAGGCCGGTGTAGGTACAATCGGCAAGATAATCGAGTTTGAATACGAATTACTAATACTATTCTTGGCCCCCGGCCGGGGTGCACTGATTATTCTGCTTCCATTGTTTAGATACATGGATATTTGGATTGATATAAATATACGCCATTATTAATCGAAAAGACGAGAAAATATGCTGAATAGGTATCTATTTGGGAAGTCTAATATTATTTTATGTTTTGTTGTCTACCCTGTCTAATAATACCTTTTGTGTAATTACATTATGTCTGTACAGTTCCTTGAATGTGTGGTGTTCAATAATAGTAGTTTATGTAACTGCTACATAATAAAGGTCCTTAAAACACGAGTGGGGTTTTATGAAACGAGCCGACAGGCGAGTTTCATAATAATATCCCACGAGTGTTTTAAGGCCTATTTATGTACAGTTGCAACTTTATCTACACTCATTTTATAAATCTTCTAAGATGCTTAAAATCTGTCCACAATGGCGGCAATTCGAATACGTCAGTGTCTCACATTCGAGTTTCAAAAATCATAGACTAAATATAGCCGACATTTGAATTTGGAACAAACTTTCATTCTGTCTGACTGAAGAATATAGGTGGCCATTGCTGTTGGAAGATGTTCGAAATTTGAACGTCGTTACAATATCGATATCGATTTTGTAAAATGAATTTTACTGTAGGTATGAGCATAGATATAGGAAATTGGCTTTGACAGAACTCGCACTAATACTACCCTCCCGACTCCGACAGATCAACACTACGTTAGTTCGCTCCGTAAAAAATATTATAAAATCCGGTATTTAACACCATATAAACCAGTTAAAAAGTTGAATTGTGTCAGTGAAATAGCAAGAAGTGAATTGGTGTTTGTGGGATATTTAAACTCGCTACACTTCGTGAGTAAATAAACATCATAAGCAAGATTGTCAAGGCCACCGACAACTTATTTTTACAACTACCCTCTAATTGCAAGTGAAATCTGCGCACCCGTATTCTGGAGCGACCCTATTCTGATTAAAGTTTTGCTGCAGTTTTGTTGAAAACCGTATGTGTTTTTCCATTAAAATACGTTGAAAATGACATCTACAGACAACAAATGCTCCGGCTGTCGTAGTATTATACTAAACAATGATTTCTTAGCCTGCGTTTCTTGTGATCTGAAATATGATCTGTTGTGCGCTAATGTTACTCCAAAGAAATTCAGCACTATGAGTAAAGACTCCAAAATTAACTGGAACTGTCCTGAGTGCTGCAGTAAAGTACCAAAATCTGATAACACCGAGACTCCAGTACGTCATACGTCTCGGTCGGGGCCAGTTGAAGTAAGCGCTGCACAAGCTAACGCTGAGGCCTCTAACGTTACAATGCGTTCCAAACAAAGGAAACAGCAATCTTCCGTAATTGAGCAGCAGACAGCCTGTTCCAATTCTGTAAGTGAGGAGAGACTGCGAACAGTTATAAAAGAAGAAGTCAATGATATCGTAAAACAAGCTATAAAACAACTGGTAACGTCCCAACTGCGTATTATAAACGAACAAATGACATCCTTCCGTCAGTCCATCGACTTTTTCAATGCTCAGTATGAAGACATGAAGGCGGTAATTGAGGAAAAATCTAAAACTATTCAAGCCCTGGAGCAGGATAACACAGAGTTAAAGTGTACTGTCAAGGAACTAAATGACCGGCTGCATTTGGTTGAGCAGCATATGAGGGATAGCAATGTCGAGATTAACGGGATCCCAGAGCATAAAAGTGAGAACCTTGCAACTACCGTGCTACAACTTGGTAATGTTGTTGAAAACCCCTTGAATTCGGAGGACGTCTTGCAGGTCACACGGGTTGCTAAGATAAACAAGGATAGTGGCAGGCCGCGAACCGTTGTTGTGAAGTTGCGAAGCCCGCGACAGCGGGATGCTGTGCTGGCTGCTGTTTCAAACTTCAACAAAAAGAACTCACAGAATAAGTTGAGTTCCGAACATCTGGGACTGGGTGGCCCCCGAACTCCGGTATATGTCACGGAACACTTGACTCCAGCGAACAAGTCCTTGCACGCCGCGGCCCGTATCAAAGCCAAGGAATTGGGCTACAAATTCGTCTGGGTACGCAACGGGCGCATTTATGTGAGGAAGAACGAGTCAAGTCAGGCTTTGTTGATTCGTAACTTGAGCAGCTTGAATCAAATCAACTGATTTGTGAAACCCGATAAGTGTTACTCTGATTCCTTGTCATCACCGGCCTGGATATATACTACCAGAACGTCCGCGGTTTGAGGACCAAGACCCAGGATGTGTTTAACAACATTCTACTGTGTAATTATAAAGTTATTGTGTTCACTGAGACTTGGCTGAACCCCAGTATTTGTGATAATGAGCTCATAGATTCTAGATATATTGTATATCGTAGGGACCGAATCTCTACTAGTAGCTCCAAGAAGGACGGTGGAGGAGTTATGATTGCCGTTTCTAAGGACATACCTTCAATTAGAGTCCAAAACTGGGAGAGCACTTGCGAGGACCTCTGGGTTACTATTGATACATATAACAATAATATTCTTAAAAAAATCGCTATTTGCGCTGTCTATGTCCCTCCACCAGTCAAACTTGAGAGTCTTAAGGTTTTTCTGAACAATGTTGACAATGTCTTAAGTGTCGTAGACGATGCGGTTGTTCTTGGTGATTTCAATTGTGGCTTCATTGAGTGGCGTGAGAAAGACAACTGCAACTATCTTATTCCCTTTAATTTTGACTGCTCACTTGGTCATTCTCTAATAGATTTTTGCTCTTACAATAATCTTCATCAATACAACTACATTAAAAATGAGGATAACAGAATATTGGACTTAGTGTTAAGTAATCTTCCTAGCACCCAATTCTCACCACCATTGCATTTAATAAGCAAATTAGACCCTAAGCATCCCTGTTTGTTGATCTCCATACCAGCCTGTGCAAGTAAATTCCTCGGTCAAAAACGTCGCGTTGACTTTAACTTTTTTAAAGCTGACTACTCTAAGTTATCTGCTGAACTGAATACTATCAACTGGCAAGAACAGTTTATGGACTGTAAAACAACTAATGAGATGGTGTCTCTATTTTACCGTGTTCTACAAAAAATCATACATGAGTTCGTCCCAAAACGTAAATATATTAAAAGTAAATATCCTGCATGGTTTTCACATAAACTTATTAAGCTCCTTTCGGAAAAGGAAAAACTACGCATCAAATACCGTAAATTTGGAAATCCTCGAGACAAAATTGAATTCGAGATACTTCGCGACAGATGCCATAAACTAAGTGACAGTTGTTTGAGCGACTATAAGAACAGAATTGAACACGACATAACCAAAAATCCACGGACATTTTGGACGTTCATAAAGCACAGACGGAAAGGGAGTACCACTATCCCAGCTGAAATGTACATGGACGGGGAGGTTGCCACAACGGGACCAGGAATAGCCAATCTATTTGCTAGTCAATTTTCCTCAGTTTACGCACCTGACAACGTTAGTCTGGATAGTGATCCATTCATATTGTCATGCGACTCTGCCATGTCGCCGCTCTGTTTGTCCCAGATCAATTTTAGCGAAAGAGAAGTATTACAGAGGATTAAAAAACTTGACTGCAATAAAGGTGCCGGGCCTGATGGAATACCGCCCCTATTTGTTAAACGATGCGGCTCTGCGCTAGCCTTTCCTTTGAGCCTTGTTTTTAATCGTTCGCTGAAGGAAGGTACTTTTCCCGACGAATGGAAAAAAGCAAGGATAATTCCAGTTTACAAGAAAGGTGACCAAGCACTCGTCTCAAACTACCGTCCAATTTCTATCCTTTCTTGTTTCTCCAAATTGTTCGAAGCTCTAGTCTGTCCAGTTGTGACGCGCCACGTCGACAACTATCTCACTGACTGCCAGCACGGCTTTCGTGCTGGACGTTCAGTTCATACGAATCTTGTTAACTTCACAGCTGATCTGTCGCGTGATATCGATAGTGGATTACAGGTAGACGCAATATACACGGACTTTAGCAGTGCTTTCGATAAAGTCAATCATATTCGCCTACTAGAAAAACTGGAATTACTTAGCATCGCGGGATCTGTGCACAGGTGGTTCAAATCGTACTTATATCACCGACCCCAATCAGTTTCCTTAAACGGTCACGAATCTAAATCTTTTCACGCGCTTTCTGGAGTCCCCCAAGGATCTCATCTCGGTCCAGTTCTGTTTCTGATTTTTGTGAACGACATTGTCCAGCGTATAAAACACTGTAAGGTTTCTTTATTTGCAGACGATTTAAAAATATACAAAACAGTTGAGACAGCTACTGACACTGAACTGTTACAAGACGATCTCAACAGCATCATGTCTTGGTGTATCTCTAATGGTATGAAGCTAAATATTAGCAAATGCTATCACATTAAATACACCAGAAAGAAGAAACCGTTCTCTTCGCATTACCGACTTGGAGGTGAAGATCTGTCTGAAGTAGATAAGATCCGTGACTTAGGAGTAATAATCGATCGTAAACTAACGTATAACCCACATATAGATGCAATCGTTAAAAAAGCGGCTCAAATGTTAGGGTTCTTAAAGCGTAATGCGAGAGGATTCCGCAGGGCACAAACTAGATTAATCCTTTACAACACACTTGTCCGGAGTTATCTGGAATACGCCAGTGTAGTTTGGAGCCCTTCTTACGCCATTCATTCACAACGAATCGAAAGCATTCAACGAGCCTTTACTAGACATCTGGCATACATATCTCAAGGTTTCTCACACCGTAACCCTTACGTCCAGCGACTGAAACGCTTCCGCATGACATCCCTACGTGATCGACGCACGACGAACGACCTAACGTTCTTGCATAAAATTATTAATGGTGACATCAAGTGCAACCAACTGACCGAGCGAATCCGCCTCACAGTTCCCCGCCTTATTCCAAGAGCTCCTATAACCGACATATTTAAAATCCCATTCTGTAAAACTCGCTTCGGGCTCAGTTCGCCAATAATCAGAGCATGTTCCAAATATAACGATTTTACAAAAAAAGTACCTACTACTGACATTTTTCATGATACACTTCCTCTATTTAAAGATAGCATAAGTAAATTTATTGAAAAATCTTAATGACATTGATACCATCTTTTTATATTCATTTCAATTAATCAAACAACATTATCCAAAAATATTAATTAGTATTAACTCTAATTCTAAGCAAATAACATTGACATACATATTATATTTTATTTTGTTTTTGTAACTAACACTAATGTTGACTAAGAATGTTGAGTATACCTATAATTGACTTGTATATCAGTTTCCATCTATTGCTATGTATTCTCTGCCAATGTGTAAATATACTTGTTGTTGGTGTACCTTTTCAAATAAATAAATAAATAAACTCGCTGTCATAACACTCATAACGGATGTCATTACTACCGATTTTTGAACGCATCATAGAGGATTTATGACATGAGTGTAGATAAATAATAATAAATATCTTGGGACATTTCACACATATTGAGCTAGCCCCAAACTAAGCAAATCTTGTACTATGGGTGCTAGACAACGATATAAATACTTATATAGAGAAATACATACATATATTTATAAAGACTAAACATCCATGACCATGACTCGAGTACAAACATTCGTGTTCATCACACAAAGTTTGCCCCGAGCGGGACTCGAACCCGCGACCTTCGGAACAGAAGGCAGGGTCACTACCAACTGGACCAATCCGGCCGTCAAATCGTATTGTATTGTATTGCTTTGTAAAGCGAAAGCTAGTCTGGTATCATTAAAATTATGAATCGATCGTTGTAATGCACACGTGCGTGCACGCATATAGACAATATAGATGCGGAGATGGCTTCGTACGTTTGAATCGAAATAGTATCTCTCCGTCCTTGTCGGCCTACTTTGTGAAGCCTGGAGTGAAAGTGACAGAGGTATACGAAGTTCGAATAACGTGTTTAGTGTATGTGCAGTATACACAGGTGCCCGGGAAGTCTAGCCCGGGCGAGCCCTAGCCGTCGCCTGGCAACCGGCCCTGCATTTGCTTTTGCTTTGTTTGACCGGGACGGGACCTCTATTCAGTGAGGCATAGACCGGGTCAATATGTGACTGACTATTTTGAGCTTCAGTAACGTTACAGCGTTTCCCTTTGGTGGCGTACCGAATCGCGCTCAGTGCACTCATAGCACCTCGCATCCTTTTTCCTCTTAACTTCGGAACGCAGCCTTTGTTTTCATGTTTGAATTAAAATAATAACGAACGACACAGTGCCCGCATACTTAGGTAAATACCAAAATTCCAGAAAGTATCATGAATTACTTAACTCAAGACTGGTCCCTTCCATTAGCAGCAGATGTTATATGTACTTAGGTATATATCATTTTCAATGCCAACGCCATGTTATACGAGTATTCCCGATTCCCGGGTGAGACAAGCGAATTTTAGAAGATCTTTGAAAGCAGGCTTGTTTTGTTAAATAAAATAAAGGAAACATTCCTTTAAGAGGAAACACAATAAAATAAAAAATACCTAAGTAAAATTACCTAAGTAACAAAAGGATTAAAGGAGGGTAGTTCCCCTACAGGGCCTATAGTTATTTTCAACCCTGATTGTATAACTAATCTAATACCTAGCTTCTGCCCGGATTCGGCTATCGCGTTTTTTCACGGTCCTTTCCCGGTACTTCAACTATCTACATACCAAATTTCATCGAAACCGGTCCAACAGCTTAAGTGTGAATAGGTAACAGACAGACACAGAGTTACTTTCGCATTTATAATATTATAGCATAGGTATACTTATATGGGTGGATACAACACATAAGGGAGTTAAATATACCTACATATTCGCTTCAGACGAACAGCCACCCTCGGCATGTGAGTGACGGCTTTTGTATTTGTTATAACCTCAATAAGGGTAGGTAACGAGGTATATGTCTGTAGTTTAGTTTTATTTTAATTAGCGCCAGAATTTCCCTGTTCGCATTCTCAACTAGGTACTGTGGAGACTGGCCGAGTATAATCGATGAGTTCAAAAATAGGTAATTTTAAGCGTAGAATTATGTTGTTCTATATATATAGTCTTTTGATATCCATTGTAATGCAAGCATCTCTGGAAATATAACATGAAATATACATAAAATCGATTATTTCATAGTTAGGGAAGTGTTAGAGCAGTAATAGGGCCAGTCTTCAAGATTTAGAGATTTTAATCAGCTAGACATCGTCTTCGTGTCTTCGGGTTCCACCGCTGATCTCCGTGCCTGCAGCATACCTGAGCTAACACCAACCCCCCTTTACAGTACTATGGTAACTGAATTCACATTATACCATGCCAAAGTACGTGATAAATGCCTGTACCTATAGTGATGACTAATTGACTATAATAGGTTTTTATTATAGATGAAAGCCGTGGTGGGTGGCCTAGTAGTTCGACCTACCGCCTCTCATGCAGAGGGTCTGGGGTTCGATTCCGGCTCGCACCTCTAAGTTTACTTATGTGCGAAATTCAATTTGAATTTACCATTGAGCTTTTCGGTGAAGGAAAACATCGTCAGGAAAACTGCACGCATATGCGAAGTAATTCAAAGATGTGTGTTAAGTCCCCAATTTGCACTGGGTCCGCGTGGGGACTATAGCCCAAACCCTATCGTGGTGAGGAGGTCTGTACCCAGCAGTGGGACGCAAATAGGCTGCAGTAGTAGTAGTAGGTACTTAGTAGTAGTAATGATTTGCCAAATCAGACCAAAACATCTTTTAGAAGAAATAGTGTATGCAACTGTACATAATTATGCATTGAAACACGTGTGATCTTATTATGTAACTCTTCTAACTGCTCGTTTCATAAATCCACACACGTGTTTTAAAGCCACTCATTATGTAACCCTATTGTTTTTCATGAACGGTAATAAATAATTCGTGTTTTGCTATATCTACCTGCCTAGGTTTAAACTTGAGTACCTATTAAAGTTCCTGTGGTACCTAACGAAAACAAGACGACACAAACAAGGTAAGTAATTAGGCAAAATTTGCCACTTCAACAATTTTTACTTTTGTACGTGTGGGTAGACGATCCCTTTTCTTTCTGTCTGCAGTTTCACCTTCTAAATATCTCAAGGTCCTTCGCATATTGGGAGCTCCAAAATAGATAATAGGGATTGTAATTAGTCCGTCAGTCAGGTAATAAAAAAATATTAGACACGTATTTTTTGTTTTATCAAATTAACAAAGAATGACTAAGTTGAAACGCATTAAAATTGGAGAGTGGGGGCTAACTACGTCACCGTTAGGTATAAATCGTACCTAACCGTGACGTCACGCGACATTTCAACTCAATATATCTCCGTATAAGCTTGATTACGTGAAAAAAGAAAAAATACGTGTCCAATACTTTTCAATAATCTTCCTGATAGACTAAGGAAAAAAGTTGTCGTCATCCCTATTAGGATTCTCGGTAGGTAAAGTATAGGTATTTTTGTAATATAATTTTGCGAATGGCTTTTTCCTCTAACCAAATTCAGACAACAATAGAAAACCGGCCAAGAAGCGAGTTAAGCTCGCGTGGAGTGGAGAAGGCTCCGACCCTTGATTATTTTCAATGACGTCATTTTCAAACCGTTTCACAGGATAAGCTCTTGTATATGATAGATTTCAAATAGCATGGACTTCTTAATAATTTTCCTGTAATCTATAACTATCCTCCGTATTTTTTTCAAAATTTTAGGTCCAGTGGTTTCCGAGATAAGGGGGGAATGGGGGGAATGGGGGGGGGGGTATTTTCTTAATTAACTCGAAAAGTATTGACCAAAAAAGAAATAAAAGAAATATATTTGAGACCCTCATAAGAAGTACTTTCATTTGATAATTTGATATGTCACACGATATGGTTTGAAAAACTTCATTAATAATTTTCCAAATTTAGCCACCAACAATTTTTTTTTCAAATTAAATTCATTTATACTCGCGCAGAAGTTTTTATTTTGAAGTGTTTGTACGAAAACGCCACCATGTCTGTCCGACTTCAGGACCAGACCACGAAGCCTATTCCACTGCAGCGGGGAGTCAGACATATATATATTGGATTAGATAATGATAATAAATAATATTTGCAAGATATTTTATTTGAATCAACAATTTAATAAGGCTCAGGGCTGGCGACGAATTCGAAATCTTATACTTGCTTATGTACATGGGCCGCAGTGACCGCTTACCATTAGGTGTCCCGTGTGCTCGTTTAACTTCCATATACCATTTTTTTGTATGAATTATGCCACCCTTGGAAAAACAACGTACCTAAGTAAAAAAGTTCCATTTTCAGATTGACTTCCAGGATTCTTTTCCGGTGACCTGTCCTCTTCGAGGGCGTGACTGTCGACTTCGACAGGATTCTTGGGGTCTGTAGACTTGGCAGCTGTTCTGTGCCGGTGAAAGTAGGTAGGCCACGCCCACCGGGGGCCACGCCCACTTGTGCCGCAGCCTCCCTGCAGCACATCGGAGCGCATTCTGCACCTGGCCGCGCTCTGGACGAGCCGTCAAGAGTTTTTACGGGATTACAACAAGTTTGACGGCCGGATTGGTCCAGTTGGTAGTGACCCTGCCTTCTGTTCCGACGGTCGCGGGTTCGAGTCACGCTCAGGGCAAACTTTGTGTGATTAACACGAATGTTTGTACTCGAGTCATGGACGTTTAGTATTTATATATGTATGTATTTATCTATATAAGTATTTGTATCGTTGTCTAGCACCCATAGTACAAGCTTTGCTCGGTTTGGGGCTGGGTCAATATGTGTGAAATGTCCCAAGATATTTTATTTATTTATTTATTTTTATTTACAAACAGTGTGAATTCCCAGTTCGAAGAGTGCAGCGCTGGGCTTGCAAACTGGATAAGCTTTTGCTTTAAAAAACGAAAAGAGCAACACCATATTAAGACTCAGACTATTTCAAAACTTTAAGCTTAAACGCTAATAAATTAAACAATCCACATACATTTCTTGCTGTTGAAAGGGAAATTTGACTTTCTCTCCTAGGTACTTGTTCAGCGCGGCAGAGTTCGCCCCGCGAACAGGCGGATTACGAACTTAAGAAGAGTTCCCAGTACCTACGCTCCTTTCTCCATACCAACGTAGAGTAACTCCGCGCACACAAACATTGACACTTGCGCCGTGTTCGCCTGTGGCTATAGGCTACCTATTATCCCGGAAATCCCGGGAAATCTCGAAAAAAACCCGAAAACTCATTAGAGGGACCACGGAAGAGGACATTGGATAAAAATCCCGGGAATCCCGAAAATCCCGTAATCCCGGAAAAGGTTTTTAAAGTATCCTGGAAAAAGGGCTTTGGAAATATAGGTATTGTTAAATTGCCTAAAAAAAAGTCGTGGTGGCCTAGTGGTTCGATCTACCGCCTCTCATGCTGAGGGTCGGGGTTCGATTCCGGCTCGCACCTCTAAGTTTACTTACGTGCAAAATTCAATTTTAATTCACCACTGAGCTTTTCGGTGAAGGAAAACATCGTGAGGAAACCTGCACGCATCTGCGAAGTAATTCAAAGATGTGTGCGAAGTCCCCAATCCGCACTGGGCCCGCGTGGGGACTAGCCCAAACACTCTCGTGAGTGGGACGCAAATAGGCTGTAGTAGTAGTAGTAGTATCGCTTTAATGATTTGTAGATTATAATATCTACATACTCGTGTGTGGTTTAATTGTTGTAAATTCATGTAATCCGATTTATTTACTAGGTACTTAATATGAAATATTTTGTACACTTGTAGGCGCGCGTAGACATCTGCTACGCTACGGTGCTACGGCGCGTAGACTCTGCTTACTCTGATAAAAAAAGTCTCCTTTTTAATGTTACGGAAAAAATGTAAGCACATCCACCAAAGAATCACCCCTGTAGAGGGTAGGATGTTAGTACTGGCCATAAATAACTATAGGTCTACAAAATTTACAAAAAATATTGCTCTTCGCATTATCTTTCAGCAGATTTTATTATGCAGGTTTTCCTATAGTAGTGGAGTGCCACTAGGCTCCGCTCAGGGCCCGAGGGAAGCGAGGCGTTGGGTGGTACATGGGTGTTACTTCAAGCGACGTAATACAATGCGTAGTGAATAAGCGTGAGACACTTAAACACTATCAATCTAGTATAAGTATAAAACAAGAAACTGACTGACTGACTGAACGATCAACGCAGAGCCGAAACTACTGGTCGTAGATAGCTGAAATTTGGCATGTAGGTTCCTTGGGCAGTGTAGGGAGGGAGCACTGAGAGAGGATTTTCCGAAATTCCCACGGAAACCGGAAAAATGGGATTTTTACATTTTAATGTTTACGCGCGTACGAAGTCGCGGGCAACAGCTACTATACATTTTTAATTTTATCGCTTGAAGCTCCGCCCAACGCCTCGTGAATCGCGCCGCTGATCCCTGAGCGAAACCTTAAGGTATATAGGTAATCCAGTGAACGGATTTCTGTATAATCTTTTGGGTTAGTCAAATGAACATTTTAGTTTTTATAACAGTGGGCCGTAAATAGGTCCCGGCGGGAACTGTGCATATTTCCAGGATAAAAAGTAGCCTATGTATGTAACAGTCCCTCCATGGGACTCAAACTGTCTCCATACCAAATTTATCATCCTAATCTGTTCAGCGGTTTATTCGTAATAACAGATTAACAGACAGACACCTTTATAATTACGTATAACATTTGTAGATGTGAATAAACTCCTGGAACTTCAATAGTTATTTGTTATGCAAGGCTGCAAAGTTGTTGTTTGCTGTGAGTGCGTGATTGAGACCCGAGTGAACGAAGGATTCTAGGGTTGAACCACGAGCGAAGCGAGTGGTTCAAATATAGAATCCTGAGTGTAACGAGGGTTTCAAGGCACGAGACAGCAAACGACTTTGCTGCTGAGCGCAACACAAAATTTTTCACCTCACGCGCGATTTTTCGGGAAGAAGACTTAGTTCGGCGTCACGTACAGTTTGTGCTAACTCTGGATAAGTTAAATTCGTATCTTCATCGCTAGAATCGCTCATATTTTCTTTATTACTTCGTATAGGTATTCTAAATTACAAAACCAGCAATCTAAAACTTTTTTAATATTTTTTTTTTATGTTTTTTTTTTCCGGAGGTTGCGTTCCAAATCACTCCTACTCGTACTTCAAGATTCAATTATTCATTGAATACAGTTAAAATATACACATATTTAAGTATTTTTGTGATAAAACATAGTGAAATAATGAAATACATCTGAAACGGTGTATTATTAATATAATTTTATTAATGATGATATTAAGTAAATTGAACCTTTATTTTAATAAAACTCTCACGACGAATTGCGTTTCAGAACGTATCGTTGTTTTTTTATTGTGACAGTGGCGTCATGCGTCGTTCGAATTTCAAAAACACTTTCCACGCTAGCGGATAAAAACAACTTTTGCGCTCAGATATCAAGCTGCAAAACGACCACTTTCGAGCCAGTGAGGTGAAATAGTTATTTGTTATGCAAGGCTGCAAAGTTGTTGTTTGCTGTGAGTGCGTGATTGAGACCCGAGTGAACGAAGGATTCTAGGGTTGAACCACGAGCGAAGCGAGCGGTTCAAATATAGAATCCTGAGTGTAACGAGGGTTTCAAGGCACGAGACAGCAAACGACTTTGCTGCTGAGCGCAACACAAATTTTTTCACCTCACGCGCGATTTTTCGGGAAGAAGACTTAGTTCGGCGTCACGTACAGTTTGTGCTAACTCTGGAGGAGTTAAATTCGTATCTTCATCGCTAGAATCGCTCATATTTTCTTTATTACTTCGTATAGGTATTCTAAATTACAAAACCAGCAATCTAAAACTTTTTTTGATTTTTTATTATGTTTTTTTTTCCGGAGGTTGCGTTCCAAATCACTCCTACTCGTACTTCAAGATTCAATTATTCATTGAATACAGTTATAAAATATACACATATTTAAGTATATTTGTGATAAAAAATAGTGAAATAATGAAATACATCTGAATCGGTGTATTATTAATATAATTTTATTAATGATGATATTAAGTAAATTGAACCTTTATTTTAATAAAACTCTCACGACGAATTGCGTTTCAGAACGTATCGTTGTTTTTTTATTGTGACAGTGGCGTCATGCGTCGTTCGAATTTCAAAAACACTTTCCACGCTAGCGGATAAAAACAACTTTTGCGCTCGGATATCAAGCTGCAAAACGACCACTTTCGAGCCAGTGAGGTGAAAAAATAATTACCTACTTAATTAAGTAGGTAATTAAATTAGGTAGGACCAAGTAATACCTATACTATGAAGTGTTAGTAGGGTAATTTAGCCGGTAAGTTAGTTAAACCTTTGAATTCAGATGGATTTTTTTAGTGATATGAATTTTTCAGCTATCTGAAAATCACCATTTAGCTAGCCGGGACGGGACACTTGACTCTACCAAAAAATAGCACTTTAAAGCTTAATATTTCACAAACGCATCGTTTAATCAAAAAATGGTTTTAACAAACCCACAATGTTTTTCCAAGACCTATTCAAGAACACCCCACATCATGGGTACGCAAGAAAAAAAATACATCACCACATTACGAGTAGGGGAGGTACCCTAAAAAATATATATATCAAAATTTTATTGTACTTACCACATCTCTGAGCAATAGTGCGGACAGACGGACGGACGAACGGACGGACATGGCAAAACTATAAGGGTTCCTTGTGGACTTCGGAACCCTAAAAAGAAATCAATTTACCCTCAACAGTAGCTCCCACCATGTTACAAATTCATCATTCATTTATTTACCTACTTAGCCTATTTACGTTAAATTTCGGTCTTTAGGTCACAACTTACATACTTACATGGTTTCATTGTTTACCAAAGGACCAAGGAACGTGCGTCGAAATGTTCTAAAAACCAACACAACTGATAGTTAGTTAATTAATTAGGTTAGGTCTTTGAAATTGCGGTTTCGTTTACGGCATGAATAAAATATGAATATCTCAGTTTTGCAATGGAAATCAACTTGGTGTCCCTAGAACGAAATGAAATAGATTTAAATACCTATTTAACGACACGTCGCAAATTTTCGGTCAAATAATGTTAGAAAAAATATATTTTTAATGTCAGAAAAAAAAAATGGACAAAAAATCTAGTAGGTAGTACAGTATAGTATATTGTACAACAAGAGCATAAAACAAGCCATTTTACCCGAGATTTACAGATACACCCGAGCCGAGAGGCGAGGGTGTATAGTAAGTCAAGGGGAAAATGGGTTTTATGCTCGTGTTTTACACTCTGCTTTTCACTTCGACTGCGGGGAAATTAAATATTATTAAAAAGAACACATTCCGCAAATGGCTTGGATTTTGCGGCAATATATTTTCAACTAAGTTTTTAGCGTTTCTCTCCATCATAGTATTATTCGATGAAAGCACTATTTCATCATCACTACTCGATGATGACATTATTAACGAAAATGAAAGAAATTCAAATAAAAAAATCTCAACGCACCAATTTTTACCAATTTAGAACAAAGAATGAATTTCCGCCAGTTCATTTTTCTTTTTTAATTTTCAGGAATGTGACGTTTGACTTAAGTCACGCCCCGTGTAATGCCATGGTTATGTTTTTTTTGTTTGATTTTCAGGAATACACACACCTTTTCGTCGTTAAATTCTTAATTATTAATTTGATAATCCATACTAATATTTTAAAATAGAGAATATAAAGAATAAATCACAAGAAAAAGCATGTTTCATGTATAAGATGAATGCGGAAAAGTGTATGCGACTGTATGCCCTCATCTCCTTGGTCTTAGACGAAGATTTTACTTTATGCTCTAGAGCCTAAAATTCAATTTTATGCAGCCTTCTGTCAGCCTAAAGTACAACTTTACGAGCAAGAGAAGTGAAAAAGCTATTTTTCACTCCTCCTATTCGAAAAGAAGTACTTTGTTCCCCGTTTAGAGGGAGCAAAATGCGATTTTAGTCCTATTTTGCAGGCTAGTGCCCTCGCACTACCCTGTCCCCAGATACATATAGCTGCCATGCACACACATGTAGGTATGTGGTCAGCTCAAAGGTTATTGACTGACTGATCTGATCCAGTCCGAGTTAAGAAATCCGTCGAAATCCTTAAGTTGATTTGATAAATTTTATTATTATTTTTCTTCTTCTCCCGTTATGTCACTCACGAGTTACATAATTTCTGCATATTTTGAGGCGTCTCAGATATCTACAGTACCTACCTACTCAATATTTTCGAGACGTTAGTTTAGTACTTCGTCCGCCTTTATCTAGTAGGACCGCGGCTTGCGTTGTAAGCAACGCAAGCCGCTAAGGCGCATTTGATTGGCGATTTTCATCATTGCACTAAAATAAAGTCCATTTTGAGAGCCCTTCGCCCGGGCGGCCGGGCTGCGAGGCCGTGATGGAATCGATGCAGCTTGCACAGTGTTGTATATGTTTGCAACAGGCGGGTGTGTACGATATGTCTATCATTTGTGTTGTTTCCTAGAATTCAGATCAGGTAACATGGCTCAAATTCCTGGTATTTATTCCATCCCGTTTCATCTGCAATGTATAGGTATTTACGTAAGCTCTCTGAAGTAGCATAATTAATGGTTTTCGCAGCGACTACACGTTTAAAAATATGAAAAAATCATGTTATATTTGATTTATCATCATTACATTGACAGCTTTCGTTACACGTTTCACGAAACTTCGCTCGATACCATTGATCTATTATAGGTAGGATTCACAATCAGCCGGAGAAAAATGGCCCCGTCAAAGTCTTCGCTATAAAGAGGCGTTATTAGCATATTGGAACGTACTGTAGCGGGGGGTTGATGTTAGCTCAGGTAGATGCTGCAGGCACGGAGATCAGCGGTGGAATCCGAAGACACGAAGACGAAGTCTAGCTTATTAAAATAACTAAATCTTGAAGACTGGCCTATTTACTGCCCTAATACTGTCTAACTAAGGAATAATAGATTTTAAGTTGAATTGATATTATATTTTGAGAGATGCGCACATTACAAAGGATAGTAAAAAAACTAAATAATAAAAGCTACACAATTCTACGCTTAAAATTACCTATTTTTGGAAGAGAATGTGTCAACTAACCGATTGTACTCGGCCAGTCTCCACATTTCCCTCCTCCCCTTTCGAGGAACCGCCTAGCTAACGAAGGCCCTACCCTACGTCGGGAATTTTAATTTACAAAACTAAGTTTGTTCCTGTGTAAGGAATAACCAACCTTTCCATCCGTATTCATTATAAATAATTAACACTCTTAAAAGAAAATCTGAATCAATAATGAATACTAGAAAAGGTGGATTTCGGGTAAAAAAACATCCCGACGATATTAAAAAAAAAACCCGCAAACAAGAATAATCGGACTAACCTAACCTGATACAATATTGTTCAAAAAGCTAAATTATGTAAACTTTGAAACCTCTCCTTGCAATAAAAAATTACAGACTTGCGGAAGTCACATAATTTTCTTTTAAAAGGTAAGCTTTAAAGCAAACGAGCGACCGCACAAAAATTATTTTAAAGATTCTCTTCTTGGCGATCCATGGGGTGCAGTCCCTTACATATGAGGGGTCGTCTGCCCGCCCATGGATATACCTCGAAGACACGGTCGTAGAGTAACTTCCACAAATCGCCACGGTGACAGCACATGAAAAAAAACAAAGGTGTGAGCATGGTCTTTAAGCAACATATTATAAATCATAGCTAGGCAGGTTCTAAAGAGAGAGAAAAAAAATAATTAAAATTAATTAATTTGTTTGAACACAAAGGCAGCTGACAGTTATTTAAAAAAAAAAAATGAAAAATAATTAAAAAGGGATCTCTATGTTTATTTATTACTGACTATGGCAGCGGTATCATAAATATTATTATGAAACCTTTTATTAATAACTAATCATTGCCATTTATTTATTTAAATTCATTAGGCAATATGCTCGATACAATAGCCTATAAAAGAAAAACACTAAGAATAGAATCACTATGTCACTGAAAGAAAAAGTCATTATCCTAATAATTATAAAAGACACATATATACACATTCTACACACAGGTTACGCTTTCTACATCAAGAAATTCTCAATAATTATACACTATACACTATCTACATTATCTATATACATTACATACCTCAACATCTTCGCTACGTATACCTAACTGCATAACTACACTAATTCCTACGTAATATCAAAACCTAAGCAAGACGTAATATTTTCGATATAAAGAAATCAAGCAAATGCATATCAGCTTCGGACTCTGCAACGACATACCCAATCCACTGGTAAGCAATGAAGCCCCCTCAAAAGCCTATGGCATAGATTGAGTTGTGGTTGGTTCTGCCATCACGAAAATCTTACACCAAACACATTACACAACTACTTATACCTACTTTTATCACAACCAATGATAATCATTGCTATTTCGACTTCAATTCTTCTATATACTCTAAGTACCACCTTTTAATTATTATAAAACTCCTACCTATTCAAGCACTGCATATTCAATTACCTTTAATAATTAATATAAAAACTTCCTACCTATTCATATTCATTACGACATTATTTAATTCATGAGTATTTGTTTACATATAAAACCATTTATTATCATTTGACAGATATGTCACAAAGTCATGTCAAGTATTTACTCTTCATTCGAAATCTTTTTAAATGACAACTACAAAATTCGCCATAAAGGCCTCTATTCACGAACATCCTATCACAAACTTTATTTATTTATCCTTCATTCACAATACCTACGAACTATTTGTTCTATGAATGAAAATATTAACCTACCTAAGCCATATAAAATAATAATGAGAAATGTTTTGAAATATGACAAAGTCAATCATATATCAAAATAAACATTATTATAAAAGTAATTATATTCAATATAAAATGAGCATTGCGAGTATAGAAAATCTAATCTGCCTATCACGAATGAAGGAATATTGGGGAGAAATTCGTAATAAAAAGAAAAAAAGCTATGATCACAACATAAGAGAACTTTGAAGAAGAAATCTATCGTTCCTGACGCAGCATGAAGAATAGTCCGTGATTTGCTCCAACGGATTCTTGCTCCAGAAAAGTGATCGAAGTGAATTTATTTAGAATAATAAAAAAAATATTATAATAAAAAATTATTCCTCGTGAATCTATCGTTATTATTTGTAATATAGCAAAAGGACAGTAAAATATTGTTAAAAATAATTATTGCGATTCTTATGGGCAGCCATTTTCCTTAAATAAATGAACGTGGTGCATACGACAATGGATGAATATTTTGATTAATATAAATAAAATCGGTACAACCGTGTTTTTCGCCATGTGGTTGTCCATTCCATCATTCCTTGAAAGCGCTTCACCATCATCTTCAAGAGCGCGACATCCATTCCATTGTCGATTGATTCTCGTTCCGCGCGTGTTCTTCCTTCCATCGAGAACGGTTCCATCAAATGTAGATGTTCTTCTTTCCACCGAGCGCGCCTCCACCAAATGTAGCGGGGGGTTGATGTTAGCTCAGGTAGATGCTGCAGGCACGGAGATCAGCGGTGGAATCCGAAGACACGAAGACGAAGTCTAGCTTATTAAAATAACTAAATCTTGAAGACTGGCCTATTTACTGCCCTAATACTGTCTAACTAAGGAATAATAGATTTTAAGTTGAATTGATATTATATTTTGAGAGATGCGCACATTACAAAGGATAGTAAAAAAACTAAATAATAAAAGCTACACAATTCTACGCTTAAAATTACCTATTTTTGGAAGAGAATGTGTCAACTAACCGATTGTACTCGGCCAGTCTCCACAGTACTTTCTAATGTCAGTTTGCTCCGTATATTTTGACATAGTCTGTTGGGCACTGTTTGTCCATATGTTATGACTTATTATATAATATATAGGTCAATGCTCGATACAATTTAATTCCAAAGTAACCTCTAACTCGGACCTTTAGTCCAACTTTACTCCGGTTTATTATATCAAACAGTGTAAAACTAAATATAACAAAAATATTATCCATATTATATGCATACACTGACAGCTTTATAAAAAACATGTATTTAGACGGTATTTTTATAGAAATTAAAACGCGTTAAATACTAATTAAATCGGGCGTTCTGTGCGTAGCGCTTTCTCTTTCACTCGTTGCACGAGTGACAGTGACGGTTGAGCTGGGTATAGGAACGGCCTTAAGTTCAGCAGTGCAATTATAAATATTTGTAATCGCGTTCTCGAAAACGGCTCTAACGATTTCGATGAAATTTGGAATACAGGGCTTGCGGAGGTGAGAAATAGATCCAGCTAGGTCTCATATCTGGGAAAATTCATTTATAGCTATTTCCACCCGAGCAAAGCTCGGTCGCCCAGATACTGTAGTGCTAGAAGTAGCCCCGAATAAGGTTAATACAATTTTGACCAATAGGGATGACGAAATTTTTTTTTATTTCTTAGTCTATCAGGAAGATTATTGAAAAGTACTTATTGGACACGTATTTTTTCTTTTTTTACGTAATCAAACTTATACGGAGATATATTGAGTTGAAATGTCGCGTGACGTCACGGTTAGGTACGATTTATACCTAACGGTGACGTAGTTAGCCCCCACTCCGCAACTTTAATGCGTTTTAACTTAGTCATTCTTTGTTAATTTGATAAAACAAAAAATACGTGTCTAATATTTTTTTATTACCTGACTGTGACGGACTAATTAGAATTTCTTCTCCCTGTCGTCATCCCTATTGCCACACATTACAGCGTTTAATACGAACGAAGGTCCAGTAATCCTCACTAACATCCTCCCCCAACGAGTTGACTAAATGGGAGGGCCGTCGGCCGAGCCTTTGTCCTATCTCCAACAACGTTAACCCTTCAGATAATTAATCTTTATTGAATCTCTGTCCTTTCGTGATGAGAGGAGGCCTGTGCCCAGCAGTGGGACGCAAATAGGCTGTAGTAGTAGAATCTTTGTCCGTCCGAGCTGAAAACGAAGAAGTGGAAATATAGTTGAGTCATCATCATCATTTCAGCCGAAGGACGTAAACTGCTGGACATGGCCTCCCCCAAGACACGCCACTCAGACCGATCCTGTGCTACTTGCTTCCACCGGTTTCCCGCGACCTTCACGAGGTCGTCGCTCCATCTTGTTGGAGGCCTACCGACAGCTCGTCTCCCGGTTCGCGGACGCCACTCGAGAACTTATAGTTGAGTAATATACAGTACAATACAATATACTTTATTGAACACCACACAATCAAGGAACAGTACAGATATAATGTAATTACACAAAAGGTATGGCATACAGCAGGCGGTCTTATCGCTTAATAGCGAACTCTTCCAGTCCAGACAACCTTTGGATAGTGGAGTTGAAGAAAAACAAACTAGGTTGGTTTGGTAGGCGGTGCTCTGTACTAAGATGTGCAGAAAAAACAAACACAAAATGTAAGAAATAGGTATATAAAAATACATTTATACATAAACATACATATAAATAGGTAACAGCCAAATAAATTAAAATATGTAATGTTTAATGTTTGTTAATAAACAACGGTTTAAGGGAAGTTCAGAGTAACAAAAGGCGTCGTCTACAAGGTGGTCCTGTCGCTTCAATGTTCATTTTCAATTCGACAATTTTTAAACTCCTATGTGGCTTTATCCTACATTGAGGAATTTATTACTTGATACCTTGAAAAGTTTCCATGACAATCCAAGCATTGAAAGGCACTCTAAAGGTGGTCTGTCGGCCCCTCGTGTGACCGCGCGTTGCACAGTTCAAATTTCAAAGCCGGTGATAGAATCAATCCGCTACCTGCAGGAAGATGTCATTAGCACATCAATTAAAACCACCCTTTCACATCAAACGCATGTTATACAACATCAATATAGCCCCGAGCGCATCGTGGAACGCACCCTGTCCCTATAGCCGGGAGATACTGACAGAGAATTTCGAACCATTTGTACCAGGCTGGCGACTCTACAGGGGTGTAATTTCGCAATGACGAAAAGGAAAATCATGGCCATAGCGCCGGTACCGGCGGCCCAATCATGTGAGCACAAAATAACGATGATTAGCTTTGCAAAAAATAGCCTTTATACCAATAAATGGTATTTTTTTTGGTTTTTAGGGTTCCGAAGTCCACAAGGAACCCTTATAGTTTCGCCATGTCCGTCCGTCCGTCCGTCCGTCCGTCTGTCCGCACTATTGCTCGGAGATGCTTAGTTCTAGAAAGCTGTAATTTGGCATGAATATGCATATTGGTTACGCTGACAAAGTGGTACAATAAAACCCCCCCTTTGCCAGCTAAATGGTGGTATTTGGATGGCTGAAAAAAATCACGGTTGTGGCATATATAACGTAGTTGAAAGGAAAACTATCACAGCTAAGTAGGCTGTACAAACTTACGAGTAATAGTCGACCAACTTATGATGATGATTTTTCTCGAGCGGCAGGGGCGTCGGGCGGGCACGTCATACCTACCAGAGGCTAGCTAGATGCTAATAAGTCTTAGAAAGGTACTTTGAGCATCGTCAACTTCGGAACCCTATACTTTGCGCGTGGCCCGACACGCACTTGGCCGGTTTTTAAGTAACTTGTTTTCGTCGGTATGGCGGGATGTAGTGACATTACCCCTGTCTTCGTTTTTCATCGACTATCGGAAAATAAAAGATTTTTTTCACTTCTCATGCTCTTAAAATGTTACTTTAGTCTCTGCACATCGAGACTAAAACTCTTTTTTAGTCTCTAGGGACTAAAGTATTTTTTTTTTTATTTACATTGGAAACCCGCCTAAACAGCCAACCACAGAGTTTGTGAAAGGAGGATTATCCCCATTTCCAGTGAACCTAGACAATTTCTCTAGGGCGTGAAAAAACGATTTAATTTCGTGAAACACGATTTAATGATTACGAATACCTATATATAAAAAATGATTTCTTTCTTTCTTATATGAATCGTGTTTTATTTAAAGTGAATTAATTTAATAATGAATGACCCAATTAGTTTTAAAATATATTAATAGTTTTCAAGTTTGAATCTGTTGGCTAAATATCATTCAACACGTCACGTGATAAAAAACAGGTCAAGTGCGAGTTGAACTCGCGCACCGAGGGCTCCGTACCTACAAACTTGATGATGCAAATTTAACAATAGAAAATTATTATTTGTCGGTTGGTGAAGTAGACACGGATACTGCGCCAAGCGCAAATGATAAGTTTGTATTAGTAAATTGGCTTTTTTTTTGCATTAAAATATATAGTATTTACGGTTATCAGATTTATTCCTGTACGTGTGCTGTAAGGCCTTGCTTCTGGCCAAATTTCATGATTCTAGGTCATCGGGAAGTAGCCGGTTATCTACTTTGTTATAATAAATATCGTTATTTTGCATGGAACTTCGTTTTTTTTTCTCGCATTCGAAGTGAAAAGCAGAGTGTTTAACGCGGGACTAAACAACCATAATGACACTCGAACTATAGCCACCCTCGCTCTGCTCGGGTGGCTAAACATCTCGTGTCATAATGGCTTGTTTTAGTCCCTTGGTAAACAATCTACTATTTGTGGTATCTACAAATCGTTCGACTTTCGTCATTTATCCGACACGTTCGATTAACGCCCACGCGATTTGACCGCCGGTACTGGCGCTATGACCATGATTTTCCTTTTCGTCATTACGTAATCATACCCCTGTAGAGTCGCCAGCCTGGTACAAATGGTTCGGAATTTTCTGTCAGTATCTTCCGGTCTACTAGTTTGTAGCCCAATTTTTTCACTGAACACAGTATATAGGTACAGTCTCCGTTCCATCACTGCAACAGAACGGTTGCTGTCGGAATGATAAAAAATAAAACTGTAATGTAAACCATCGGAATTGTATCGACCGCTCGATGCGACATTGGTACCATACCATTGGTATGATACCAACCACAGACTTCTATAGACTACGCGTATTTATCGTCGTCCATTTGTATGGGAACCGACCGTGTAACATTTTGCGTCGCTACGGTGACGTCACGAGTATAATTTAGAGATGGGGAACAAAAACTGCGCGACCCCGACTCAACAGCTTCGATTATCAATCGGCTATACGATTTAAGATCTTTGGCATTATTAATCGATTTAACATATCGATAAAACACGACAGAAAAATGATAAATCGTTTCCACAGTACAAATGAGAAATGGTCTCAGAATGTTCGTAACGTGAATCTTATGAATCTTACGAGTATTAAGTCGTTTATCAGCTCTTATCCCTTATATTAAAACGAGTCATTAACTATACAATACCTACCCCAGTAGTTGTTACTAGTGTTTAACCATATCACGATCTCGTAATTTAAGTTCGTTTTTATTTCCCACACTCAGAAACTTTATGATTGTTCTTATGCGTAGCGTAATTGGAGGATTCGACATCATCTCTCCATTTCTTTCTAACTCATTTACAAAGAAGTCATATGCCAAAACAGGATGAAAATATGTCTCTCTCTATCGATCAGTTTCAATGCAGACAATTTTGGTGGGAATCGGGATATTTTTTTGGCAAAACATATTTTGGCAAGAAATTGGCCAATGGAACAACGAATACAGCCAAGAATCTACTACTATACTCGACGCAAGTTATAGTAGTAGGTATACCAAGCGTTCTTATTTAACGGACTTTATACCTACAATTATTTTAAACGCAACAAAGAAGAGCTAGGTGCAAAGGTAAAAATATCCTTATATTTCCCATTACCTATTTAAAATTTCAGCTCAATATATAACCGGGAAGTTGATCAAAGGAGAATGTGCAAATTGGCCCCAGGCCAGGCCCAATAAGATTGAGTGATATGTCGTTTATTAGGTCTTAACGAGAGGTAAGTACCTACTCGTACAATTCACTATGGCAACGAGCCTCGTATCGCTGTGTGCACAGAGTTATAAAGGGTGGAAAAAAATGGTATTTATGAAGGGACGCTATCTCAAATTCTTCTGCTAGCTTATTTTAATGAAAGGAACCATACATTTATTTTTAAAATTAAGGATATCTTCCTTCTCAGACTTTACCACGAAAAAAAAACATAAGAAATCATAGGTGTCGTAGGTGTTTAGGTATTTATTGTTAACTTTACTATTCAACTTCATAAGTATCCACTAAATCTAAAATGAAATTAAAAGTGTATCCAGCAGCTCAAGAAGTAGTGTGAAGTAGGTATGATAATTTTCAGTGAAATGAATTCCCGTGACTTAGCCTTCTTAAACTCAAAAATCCACTTCGAAATTAATAGTCCGATTTGGATAATTCATTGTTTTATTGTATTTATTAGTGACAATGTACTTAATAATTGAGGATTGAAGCCTTGAAGATACATATATATTTGTCCTCTATCTTAACTAGAAGATAGAATGCCAAGTGTGGTCCGCGGCGTACAGTTCGTACGTATAATTAGAAAATAAATTAAAGAAATCTCGAAACTTATAGGAGAGCTTCCTTCCTTTTCCGTTTCCTATCGTACAGCATTGTTTGCTGCATTACTATTAAGAAACCCTTATCCTGTTTACCCGGGTCGATGGACAAATGATTTAAACAACAACGCTTTTCCACGTTGCTTATTAAGGCGCCTTGTATGATTACCGATGCGGTGAAACTTCGTATAGATAATAATCAAGATCAGCAACATATAATACACCTACTGTATTGTAAACATATAGAGCCCGAGTTGACCTCTATTATAGAAAGAACTTTAACACCGCCTGTTAACAGCTGACGGCTGGCGTGACGGTATGCTGAAATTACTCCCTTGCCATGTGAAAGTCAGGTGGTATGACCCACAGCGAGCTACTCGCTAACCGCTGCCAAATAACAGTGCTCGCGTTGTTGTATGTTGCGTAAGGTAAGGGGGTGAGACAGCCGGTGATATTACTGGCATAAAACCATTCCATATTAGGCCTCAGGGTTGGCATCGCATTCAAAATCAAGCTCAGGTGGAACCTCCACAAATATCTACTCAAGTAAATAATCAGCTGATATGAATCAATTCTAACGACCTCATACGAAACCCGGGTAGAAGGAGAACATTTTGGCTGAAGAATCTTTACCAGTATTTAGTTTGGAAAAAATAGTCGATTTGTTTACACCTGCTGTGCGCTGCTGCGTCTGTGGACCTGACTTTAGAACGAAGATGATAATTGGCAACGGAAGTAAGAAGAATCGCCTTGAAAAATCTAAAAAGAGGAAATTCTTGATAAAGCTATATTTAATGTTATACTACTTACAAGACGACTCTAATGAAATGAAACTCGACGGACTTACTAGCTAGTAGGGTGGGTAGGTACTAAGTACCTATCTCACGATGGTTAGGTACCTATATTGTTGAATTGTCATGCGATTAACATTTTTTTGTTAAGTTTTATAAAAATAACAACAAGTGGGATACATTCAGTTAAGTAAGTACTTAACTTAGTTAGGACCTCACTATATGACGACCTCATAAAACTGGTGCAAAGCAAGTATATGCTCATATTACTGACCTCTACCAGAAACCAAATGCTATTCGGGATGTGAAATCATGGCTTCGGTACCCTACTCGGTACGTTTCCCACAAGATGGAAAAATATTTAGTCAAAAGTTGCGGGAATCCGCGAAACGCGGGCGGCTTCGGACACCGTTATATCCCACCAAAAACATTCTGTAATAAAACCGGCCAAGTGCGTGTCGGGCCACGCGCAAATTATAGGGTTCCGAAGTTGAGGATGCCCACAGTACCTTTCTAAGACTTATTAGCATCTAGCTAGCCTGTGGTATGACGTGCCCGCCCGACGCCCCTGCCGCTCGAGAAAAATCATCATTATGTTGGTCGACTATTACTCGTAAGTTTGTACAGCCTACTTAGCTCTGATAGTTTTCCTTTCAACTACGTTATATATGCCACAACCGTGATTTTTTTCAGCCATCCAAATACCACCATTTAGCTGGCAGGGGGGGGGGGGGGACACGTGACTCTAACAAAAAATAGCACTTTAAAGCTTAATATTTCACAAACGCATCATTTAATCAAAAAATGGTTTTAACAAACCCACAATATTTTTTAAGACCTATTCAACGATATGCCGCACCATGGGGTACGCAAGAAAAAAAAATTACATCCCCACTTTACGAGTAGGGGAGGTACCCTATAAAAAAATATATTTCAAAATTTTATTGTACCACTTTGTCAGCGTAACTAATATGCATATTCATGCCAAATTACAGCTCTCTAGACCTAAGCATCTCCGAGCAATAGTGCGGACAGACGGACGGACATGGCGAAACTATAAGGGTTCCTTGTGGACTTCGGAACCCTAAAAAACTAGCCAAGTCTCGATGGAGCTGCTTCTTTATCTCTAAAAAGTAAGGAAATCTAGACAAAGTCGTGCCAAGTCTAAGGTTCCTTACTGCGATTTCTTTATTATTATTACCTAGTTCATGTTGTGTGACTTGGCCGTTTGTACCCACTAACGTATAAAGAATGTTCAACAATTTTCGAAACACTTCTCACATTTCTTACGTCTTCTCCCCCCTTTTTTGCGTCAGGGGTTAAATAGTTATTTGTTATGCAAGGCTGCAAAGTTGTTGTTTGCTGTGAGAGCGTGATTGAGACCCGAGTGAACGAAGGATTCTAGGGTTATAGAATCCTGAGTGTATCGAGGGTTTCAAGGCACGAGACAGCAAACGACTTTGCTGCTGAGCGCAACACAAAATTTTCCACCTCACGCGCGATTTTTCGGGAAGAAGACTTAGTTCGGCGTCACGTACAGTTTGTGCTAACTCTGGAGGAGTTAAATTCGTATCTTTATCGCTAGAATTGCTCATATTTTCTTTATTACTTCGTATAGGTATTCTAAATTACAAAACCAGCAATCTAAAACTTTTTTTAATGTTTTTTTTTCCGGAGGTTTGTTCCAAATCACTCCTACTCGTAGTATTTCAAGATTCAATTATTCATTGAATGTATTCAATGAATAATTGAATCTTGAAGTACGTAATATACACATATTTAAGTATTTTTGTGATAAAACATGGTGAAATAATGAAATACATCTGAAACGGTGTATTATTAATATAATTTTATTAATGATGATATTAAGTAAATTGAACCTTTATTAAAAAAAAACTCTCACGACGAATTGCGTTTCAGAACGTATCGTTGTTTTTTTATTGTGACAGTGGCGTCATGCGTCGTTCGAATTTCAAAAACACTTTCCACGCTAGCGGATAAAAACAACTTTTGCGGTCGGATATCAAGCTGCAAAACGACCACTTTCGAGGCAGTGAGGTGAAAAATAAATAATAGCAATATACCTAGTCCAGATGAGGGGGGGGGGTGACCCCCATGACCCCCCCCCCACCCCATCTTTATACGAGATTGAACCACCCTGCTTCGCAAATAAGGTTCAATTTCGTATAGAAAAAATTACAATTGGGTTGAAATCAATTGGCAAAGTCAATCGCCATAAAAAGCGCAATAAATTCACCGAAATCAAGTGCAATTAATTTGGATTGGGGAAAATAATTGGCAAACGTAATTGAGCTGCTGGATGGCTACGACGGGAACAGAAACTTGCAGATCTTCAAAGCTCATTTATTAATAAAAGCAGCATTTATTTGATGTGACCTACTACAACAGCCTCTTACGGCCCACAGCTGAGCACAGGCCTCCTCTCATCACGAGAGGGTTGGGCTATAGTCCCCACGCGGGCCCAGTGCGGATTGGGGACTTCACACACATCCTGAATTACTTCGCAGACGCGTGCAGGTTTCCTCACGATGTTTTCCTTCACCGAAGAGCTCAGTGGTAAATTCAAATTGAATTTAAATAATTTCAGAGGTGCGAGCCGGATTTGAACCGGCGACCCTCTGCATGAGAGGCGGTAGGTCAAACCACTAGGCCACCACGGCTTCTAATCGTGACCTACATATGATGAATTTAATGGTCGGCCGACAGTGTCCGGAAATCATCCTACACAGCTTATCGTCTCTTTACAAAGACCGATGTGCCTTAGGTATTTTTCGCCGGCATCTGTAGATATGTACCTACGCCAGATATGAAGAGTTTTCCTGAAACTATCCTATGAACCTATAAACTGCACGAAGGGATGATTTTGACGCCAAGTAGGTAATATGGGTGCCTATGTTCCCTGCTTCACTATAGCTACGGCTGAATATGATCACCTACACGGGCAACCTGTTGAAGCCTGGCGCGATGCCAGCGAGGGTAAGTAGTTTAGTTTGCTTCATAATTAAGTATACCGGGAAATTTGTTGGAAATAAGCTCTCGTCCTGGCATTACGCCTAAGTAAGGGTGTTACCGCTTGCCTTTTACGTTTAATTAATGATGGCCTCGGTGGAGAAGAGACTTGAGTTTCCTCATCGATTCACCGGTTCATATATGTAATTCTAAATACGAATTGTTTCATATAAAAACTACTCATATAAAAAGGCGCAAGTCTGCCGGTCTGATTGGTTATCCATACTAATATTATAAATGCGAAAGTAACTCTGTCTGTCTGTCTGTCTGTTACCTCTTCACGCTTTAACCGCTGGACCGATTTGGATGAAATTTGGTATGGGGATAGTTGGGGTCCCGGGAAAGGTCATAGGCTACTTTTTATCCCGGAAAACGCATAGTTCCCGCGGGAACGTGATAACCGAACTCCACGCGGGCGAAGTCGCTAGAAAAAGCTAGTTAATTTTAGAATGGAATCATGTTATTAGAGTTAGGTAGGTATTAGACTAATGAATCTGTGAACTGGCACATTTTCGAGGAAATGCCAAGGGAAGTGTTGTTGTTGAAAGAAACTGCTTAGTTTTCCTTCTCAATTTGGTATAATCTACAAGATAGGTAAATAGGTAGCCTATTACATGAAATAGAACCGAGTTTCGTCCGATAAGATCTGACACCCCGGTAGAGTCACGGCGCTGTATTTGGTTATTATTATAACCTACAGCTCGTTGGTCCATTGTAAACTCTTCATTCACCGGCTTTGTATTGATAGTTACGCCGTCCCGTCCAGAGAGAGGTAGAGGATTCCTAGCCCATTTAATATTTTTCACTTCTCATGCTCTTAAAATGTTACTTTAGTCTCTGCACATCGGGACTAAAGCTCTTTTTTAGTCTCTAGGGACTAAAGTATTTTTTTTTAATTTACATTGGAAACAGCCAACCACAGAGTTTGTGAAAGGAGGATTATCCCCATTTCCAGTGAACCTAGACAATTTCTAGGGCGTGAAAAAACGATTTAATTTCGTGAAACACGATTTAATGATTACGAATACCTATGAATCTTGTTTTATTTAAAGTGAATTCATTTAATAATGCATGACCCAATTAGTTTTAAAATATATTAATAGTTTTCAAGTTTGAATCTGTTGGCTAAATAACATTCAAAACGTCACGTGATAAGAAACAGGTCAAGTGCGAAGTTGGACTCGCGCACCGAGGGTTCCGCACCTACAAACTTGATGATGCAAATTTAACAATACAAACTTATTATTTGCGGTTGGTGAAGTAGACACGGCTACTGCGCCAACCGCAAATGATAAGTTTGTATTAGTGAATTGTCTTTTTTGCACCAAAATATATAATATTTACGGTTATCAGATTTATTCCCGTATGTGTGCTCTAAGACTTTGCTTCTGGCCAAATTTCATGATTCTAGGTCATCGGGAAGTAGCAGGTTATCTACTTTGTTATAATAAATATCGTAATTTCGTATGGAACTTCGTTTTTTTTCCTCGCATTCGAAGTGAAAAGCAGAGTGTTTAACGCGTGACTAAACAACCATAATGACACTCGAACTATAGCCACCCTCGCTCTGCTCGGGTGGCTAAATATCTCGTGTCATAATGGCTTGTTTTAGTCCCTTGATAAACAATCTACTATTATCTACATTTCATATCATAAACGTTCAAAAACCGCAAATTATGACCGGCATTAAGATGCACTGTTTAGTTAGAACAGATTTCTTACCTGTGAAAATGTTCTTATGGCTGTATAAGTTAGCATATAGCTAATAGCATTCAAATTTCGAACATCTTCGAATAGCAATGGTCGCCTACATTCTTCAGTCAGACATAATGAAAGTTTGTTGTGAAAACTCAAATGTCGGCTCTATTTAGTCTATGCTTTTTGAAAAGCGAATGTGAGACACTGACGTATTCGAATTGCCGCCATTGTGGACAGCTTTTGAAACATCTTAGAGGATTTATAAAATGAGTGTAGATAAAGTTGTGTATGCAACTGTACATAATTAGGCCTTAAAACACTCGTGCGATATATAAAACCCCACTGGTGTTTTAAGGACCTTTATTATGTAGCAGTTACATAATAGTACATTTGTCGCGGATCCACGCGATGTGTTACTAACTCATTGGTATGCTTTCTTGTCTATGCCTGTTGTACGACGTGTACTGTATAATCTGTGTCAGCTGTCATAGCGCTGTCTATGGGGTGAAAAGAGCGCGTATTATAGAGGGAACTTATTGGACGGTTGGAGAGGAAAATGCAGGTAAAATCATGATTGATGATGAGTTGCCGCCTGCCGGCTGGCGAGAGGTGAGAGAAGAATCACTGGTGAGTGTTTGCTTCTGTACCATATCTGAAAGGAACCTATGTATGTTCTAGTACGGCCATGGTTGTGGTCTTGGCTCAAACGCGGTCTGATGCCTATTTGCGACGATGACTGGAGGAAACTTCGGCATCGGTGGGGTTGCAAGCCCCTAGGTTCTGTTGACACGATGGCCTTGGGAAACCTTGGCGTCGAAGGTGAATCCTTGTATGTCTTCAGAACGGCATGACCTCTATTTTGGAGGCTTGGGCGACCTATAAGGGGAAGGTAGGAGGGTCAGCCGGTCAATAGGATAAAAGGCATCGTGGAGTCCTGGCTGTCTGACTATTGGGTGCCGCCTCAATAGCCGAGACGGGGTCAATGAAGCGGTGTCTCCTATTGCACCCACGTTGGTTGAAAGGAAACGTGTGACAGCTCTGGATCTGAGCCATGGGTGCGGCATCCCATGTGTGTCGGATGGGGCTGCCACACCGCGCAAGCGGCAGGTTATCCAACGTGGTATTTGGTCATGCCAAGAGTCTCCATCCGAGCACCTGTAAGGCAGGAACCTAGCGGTTGTGTTGAGATTACAGCTATGACCGAGTAGAAACTATCTATCCCAGGTTTATGTTGCTATGTGTATCCCACTGTATTTACCCATGATTATAATTTCCCTTATTGTCGTGTATGTGAATAAACCATTATTCCTATAGCGAAGCAGATCCGAATATCTTCACGACAACATTATTGCAGAGGCCGCCAAGTAGCGCATTGCCGGACGAGTCAGTTAGAAGGCTGAGTGAAGCGAAGCCTTCTATTAGTACGAGTCCGGCAATCGCAATTGCGGCCGAGGTATATATAATGCTTTTCTCAAACAGCGAGGAAATACGTAAGGTCAGTCGGGGCAAGTGCGCCAGGATGGGGTAAGTGCGCCTAACATAAATATATCGAAACCTATAAATATTACTCAACTAGTAGTTGGCTGTTTACAAGGTATAGGGGCGAAATAAATTTAGGCGCACTTACCCCACATCAGTATTTACTACTTCCATGATCGTGGATGATTTGGCCATGGAAGTTGTACTTATTACCTCCATGGATTTGTCAGTTTCGGAGCAAGTGCGCCTAACATAAATATATCGAAACCTATAAATATGACTCAACTAGTAGTTGGCTGTTTACAAGGCATAGGGGCGAAATAAATTTAGGCGCACTTACCCCACATCAGTATTTACTACTTCCATGATCGTGGATGATTTGGCCATGGAAGTTGTACTTATTACCTCCATGGATTTGTCAGTTTCTCTACAGAGGTGTCTCAAATAGCAAGCGAATTAAAAAAAACACACGACAATAATGTTTCTGCTGGCCAAGGCCGGCAATAGACTGCCTCGCGTCTTCTTTTTTTGAAAGTAACACGAACATTTCCGAGCATGTTTGAGAAATAGTAAATTATTGCAGAGGCCGCCAAGTAGCGCATTGCCGGACGAGTCAGTTCCGCTTCGCTCAGCCTTCTATTAGTACGAGTCCGGCAATCGCAATTGCGGCCGAGGTATATATAATGCTTTTCTCAAACAGCGAGGAAATACGTAAGGTCAGTCGGGGAAAGTGCGCCAGGATGGGGTAAGTATTACTAAACCTATAAATATTACTCAACTAGTAGTTGGCTGTTTACAAGGCATAGGGGCGAAATAAATTTAGGTGCACTTACCCCACATCAGTATTTACTACTTCCATGATCGTGGATGATTTGGCCATGGAAGTTGTACTTATTACCTCCATGGATTTGTCAGTTTCTCTACAGAGGTGTCTCAAATAGCAAGCGAATTAAAAAAACACACACGACAATAATAATATGGACATGTTTTTGCTGGCCAAGGTCGGCAATGGACAGCCTCGCGTCTTCTTTTTTTGAAAGTAACACGAACATTTCCGAGCATGTTTGAGAAAACTACTATTAATATATAGACACGCGGCGTGTCCAGTCAGACTTTTGACCCTAACTACCGATAGTATCTACCTAGTTTCCGCTGCAAACAACGAGGTGACTTCCAATACCTAAGTGCCTGATTGCATAAAAATGCAATTGGCTATGGGTGAAAAATGACAATGTGCTCGATTATTTTTTTAAGGATAGGAATAACCTTCCGTATCAAGAGAATGCATTTTTATATAATCTATCATAAATCAGTACCAGTTATACAGTATATACCCTATTATATTATATATATGTAAAATATTTCTTTGTATTATATAAAAAAAAAAAATAATAGAACAGACTTCACAGGCTGTCGGAGCTTGAAGTCGTTTTTTTTTTCAAACCAAATTAAAATGGGACCGATTCGGAGGTACCACCTTTCGATTAAAAAAAGAATCATTGAAATCTCGATGACAACATTTATTCAGGATGAAATTCTCTTACAGATTAACTTACACAATGTGACAGTTCTTAGTCTAACTTAGAGGTAGATTTTTACAAATAAATGATTGATTATTTAACTCAAGTTTAGGACTTGAATAAAAAATATATTTAGCTACTTACTTTATGTAATAACGGACTAGAATTCCACGTAACCTACACACTGCCCTGCTCACGTATCTTAACACCATGTATTAAGTAAGTAAACATTTAAACTGTGTGACTTGGCCGTTGAACATTCTTTATACGTTAGTGGGTACAAACGGCCAAGTCACACAACATTAACTATAATAATAAAGAAATCGCAGTAAGGAACCTTAGACTTGGCACGACTTTGTCTAGATTTCCTTACTTTTTAGAGATAAACAAGCAGCTCCATCGAGACTTGGCTAGTTTTTTACAGAATGTTTTTGGTGGGATATGCTTTTTGAAAATCGATGTGGACAGATTTTGAAGCATCTTAGAAGATTTATAAAATGAGTGTAGATAAAGTTGTGTATGCAACTATACATAATTAGGCCTGAAAACACTCGTGCGATATTATTATGAATTATAATTAAAACGAGCCTAACGGCTCGTTTCATAAAACCCCACTCGTGTTTTAAGGAGCAGTGACATAAACTACTATGATATTCATATCACATATAATGCAAGGATAGATATTTTCCGAGAATAGTGGTTGATTTTTCAATCGTCAGGTAAAATTTATTTTTCGGATACTTAATCGATACAAATTATTATTAAACTACCTACACCTCTGTGCTACCTACTAAGTTTTTGCCCGCGAATTCGCCTGCGTGGAATTCGGTTATCGCGTTCCCGTTTTTGCGGTATAAAACGTCCTTTCCCAGGATCCCAACTATCTCAATACCAAAATTCATCTCAATTGGTCCATCCGTTTTAGCGTGAAGGGGTAACAGACAGACAGGCAGATATAATACTTTATGGACTTTATGGCTCTGTTAAGTATCTCCTCCGAGGCTGTACGCCCAAAGAGCAAAGCTGACTTCGCCCACCTACTACTTACGTATGAATTAATTCTGGTACACTTTTACGGCTCTAAGGTATATAGTATACTATAGCTGATCCCGCGGACTTCGTACCGCCTTAGATTTTTTTTTTGGGGTGATATAGCTATTCTCAGACCTACTGAACATACACACTAAATTTCATAAGAAACACTGTGAATTTTATATATTAGATTTATATATTATAGCTTTACTTATCTAATTTAACTCCCAACCCCCCTTACTGAGGGATTAACTCGTAACATGATATACTTAATTCATTAGGTTACATTTCGATTGATTTTTAACCATGTCGAAAATATTTGTTCTAGGTATTTTTAGTTTTTTTTAAACTCTCTGAAAATATTTCCTAAGTAATTTGATTCCAATACTTTTATTTAAAAATACAAAAAGGTTTGATATGGCCAGTATCACTCTCACAATAAAGAGGAACCTACACCTTACAAGCTAAAATCCATCAAGCCTTTTAGGCTAGAGAGCGTGCCAAATAAATATACACACACACACACATATATATAACAACAACAACAACAACAACAACACTATTTAACACCATATACAAACAACAGGCGGACTTATCGCTAAACAGCTATAAATACATACACAATAACATAATAATACACTGGAATAACATAACCCTCCTTCTGCTTTGGAGCAGTCGGATAAAAAACAATTGACTATTGAACTCTTGCTTAATTGATACAAGTTAAAAAGTAAATACCCACATATAATACATGTCAGACTAGTATTCACTAAAAACTAGGAATAGATTCGTTGTTGGAATGTTCTGAAACCACAAGCCGAGCAATTATCTATACGGTGCCGCGAGTTAGCCTTTAGCCTTAGTATGTATACACGTACCTACAGTTTACATAAAAGACATAAAAGACATTAATTTTAATTTATAATGTATACCGAATCAGGTCGCCACGTGACAGGCATTGCCTAGTGTGGGACCGCCAGATACTGTTTTATTTTGTAAATTTAGTGTCTTTTTCAATAAACAAAATTTTTTTTTTACAGACCCATCGCCGGAATTAGGCATTTATGTAATCCCAGACACCATAATTTGGTCTTGTTCAAGGCCTTTCAAACCTTTTCCATCTGCCTTTGTAAAATGTATCATAAACACCTAGCCGATGTCCGCGAACTGCGCCCGGCGTAGACTTAGAATGATACTATAGGTACAATACATACAGTTATATAGTTATAGAAGTATTGAAAAATTATAGAAGTATGGAAATATCGGGATACAAAGTATCCTATGTTATTGCCCGGGTTTCATACTATCTCCATATCAAATTTCATCCAAATCGGTTCACTCGTTGCGACGTGAAGGGAGGACTAACAAACAAACACACTTTCACATTTATAATATTAGTATGGAAGTATGGATAGTATGGATACTTACTCATAATCGTTTGGGTAGGTAGTCTTTGCCTCGTCCATTCTCACGATATTGGCATCGTTGGAGACCGACATGGGTTCGACATATTTTATGTTATGATACACTATTTATTCAGTACCTAGACAACTCACTGCCGGTACTGATTCTGGTAGTATTGTTGATATTGTTGTTGCATCCCATGGTTGGGCCGCGGGAAGGGCGGCTGGACACACCGCATGTTGGCTTCCTGCGTGGACATGACCCGCCCGGGTCGTAGACCCCGATGCCGAGGGTCCCCGGGGAACATCTGTGGACAATCCCACTGGTCACTACTTATCGGCAGCCGCTTAGGTACAGTACCCAACAGTTTTAATATCGGTTGTTATTTTAGATATAAAAACCGGCCAAGTGCGAGTTGAACTCGCGCACGAAGGGTTCCGTACTATTTTATTATCCTGTCCGCTGTACTGGACGGATTGCAACGTGTATGTATTTATGTCCGGATTTAACCTGAAAACTACTGGACGGATTGTAACAAAATTTAACGAACGCTATAACCGAATTCCACGCGGACGAAGTCGCGGGCAGAAGCTAGTATTACATAAGATAATATAATAACAGCACAAACCTGTCCCGTAGTCTTGGACGCAATCACCTCGTGGTTGCGATGGTCGCTCGCCGTCGGTGCGCGCTGCGTGTGCGGTTGCGGCAAAAGAGGTCTCTGTTGTTGGACCAACATCTCATTTTGGGACGCTTGTTGCTCCTGGTACAAGGATCGATCAGCTTGGAACTGCAAAAGCTGTAGCGGTGATTGATGTCGCGGATGTTGCAATGAATCAATTTGCCAACGTTGTTGTTGCATTTCAGGCTGATTTTGTAAGTAGTGACGTTGTCTCATTACAGGCTGTTGGTACTGTAAAGGCTGTTGAATTTGTTGATATGTTTGCTGCTTTGCTGATGGCAACATTTGATGTTGCAAATGTTCTTTCTGTTGCATTAACACCATCTGATGATTGTATTGTTGCTGCTGACTCTGCACTGTAGAACTATTTACTGATTTTATTTCTTTTGTATTTTGTAATATGTTTTGTGTGTTATTAGTTTGTGGCTTGTCGGCTTTTGTAATCAAAGTTTCGGATAGACTCGAAATTTTATCGCTCAAATCAGTAATTTGATCTGCAATGAACCTTAACAATGTGGTAATTTCAGTATGATGGTCATGAGTATCACGAGGACTTGGCACAGCGGGAGGGGGCATTAAAAAAGGGAAAGGAGTACCAGCGCGGGTGGGACGTGGCATTTCAGAGGCTTGACTGACGTTAGAATTGTTATATTGTGTCATTTCACTCAACAACAGATTTTTATTGTTTTGACTGTGGAAAAGTGCCATTTTTAGTGTAACTTGATTAACATTATGATTTTCATCATCTTTTTCTAAATCAATAATTTTCGATGTCGTTTTATTATTTTTATCATTTATCTCGATGACCTTTTTGTGGCAATCTAACAACTTTGTCAATTCTTCTTTTGTTACGCCGCTACTCGTTATTACATCTAATATTTTGGATTCATCTTCCGTGACAACAAAAACTTTATCTGTTTGTAATTTTGCTTCTGCAAGCAATTTTGCACATTTATTGGCTTCAGTAGCACTATTTCCCAATTTAGGAACAATTCCATAACTTCGTTTGGCGGGTATTGTAGTGACAGGTAGTTTATGTTTTAACGAGATGGTAGAATCCTTTTTTGGTGGAATCATTGACGTCGTGTTTAAATTATTGAGTCTGTTTACAGGTGGTGGGTTCTTTTCTTTTTCACTTAATTTATTAAGAAGTATATTTGATGTTACCATAGATAATTTACTGCTACCAGTATCTGGTGCTCCAGATTGGCTTTTCGAAGCTGGTGTGATTATTTCATTTGGGGGACGTGCCATCCGCAGCTGCTGTGTGGCTGCATTAGGCCGCATCAGGTCCGGACAAGTCTTCACGTCAAGCAATTTTGGTACTTTAAATTTAAAATCTTCATTGGTCAACTTTTCCATAGCTGGTGCCGATCTTTTCGTGGGTTTGCAGAGATTATGAAATCTGTAAATATATACATACGAGTATTTTCACTATACTTTTGAAGCCAGAAGGCCAGAGGACAAGGTAATTATAATTAGACTGTCAATCTCTTTACATATGGCGTACATCGGAAATAGCCAGGGCGCATCAACTTTTCATACTTCGCCTGTACAGAGCCATCTAGATGTTGTCCATGGAGTTCTAGGTAGCAACATCTCTAAGTATTATCGCGCTTAAGGTGCTTAGCTTACCCACTAGGCCGTACCATACCATGACCGTAACCGTAGCTTTGGTATACAACGGTGCTCATACGTTACAGTGGGCATGGACACTGTAACGTATGAGCACCGTCGTATACCGAAGCTACGGTTACGGTCATGGTATGGTACGGCCTAGTGGGTAAGCACCTTTAAGCTCAATTTTTATTGTTTCGAAATGGACACTACTCGCTCCAGATTATGTGCCTACTTAGGCATGTACTTATTACCTCCATAGTTTGTACCTACTTTATGATGTATTTATACAGTTTATTTTCCAACGGCCTTAAAGATGTGAACAATGTTTTGTTAGAATTACCTATCTATTTATAGAACGCATCATAAAATATTCCAACTTGAACGTATCAAGTAGGATGCTACCTACTGCCCCCTGCAGTTTTTCCCTTGCAAACCTTGTTGTGAAAAATAAAGCTCTGTGCAAATGTAATGTAACTGTGGAATGGGGGCTATCGCGTGTGAATTTACCACTAGAGGCGCTAGTGTCGCGTGAGGTCCAATAACATTCACTTTTCACTGGTTTTGGCGGGCTTCGTGATATAAATTATTAGTTTCTTTAATTTACCTGTTGAAAAGTGATCTCCTTCGTGAAATTATCGCAAATATGGATTATTTGGCGATGAATGTGAACGCTTTGAAACAAAAATAAAAATTCCGAACAAAACGGAACTGCATAACAATGCGACATAGCTACTCGATATGATGTTTTTTTTTTTTTTTTTTTATTATAGCCTATGAAGTGTCCCACTGCTGGGCAAAGGCCTCCCCTCTTTTTCGCCACTCTCCTCTATTCTGTGCAAGCTCCCGCCAATCTGGGTCAAATGCGTCCAAGTTGTCCCGCCATCTCTTATTGGGTCTGCCTCTTCTCCGGCAGCCATCTCGTGGAACCCACTCTGTGGCTTTTTTGGCCCACCGTTCCGGATGCATCCGCCAGACGTGGCCAGCCTAGTTCCATTTGAGCTTGGCAGTTTTAACACCCACATCAGCAATTCCCGTTTTGGAGCGCAGCTCGGTGTTTCTGATGCGATCAGTTCTACGAACACCGAGAATGCTGCGCTCCATTGCTCGTTGGCAAACCTTGAGTCGTGACTTTTGAACTTCAGTTAATGACCAAGTTTGGGCGCCATAGGTTAGAATGGGCAGAATACAAGTGTCGACGAGTTTACGCTTTAGACACAGAGGAAGTTTGCCCTTCATTAGCGTTTTCATGGACCAGAAGCTCTTCCAGGCGTTTTCGATCCGGCGATCGATTTCCTTGAACTGCCTGTTTTCGAAGGATACTATCTGGCCCAAGTAGATGTATTCGTCGACATATTGTAGTTCTTGCCCATCCACCACTACCCTACGTTTCGTGACATTGGTCATTAACTGCGTCTTAGTTCTATTCATTTTGAGTCCAAACTCAAGGCTCGCCGTGCTGAGATGTTGCAGCATTTGCTCGAGTTCGGGTGCCGTGTGGGAGAAAAGGACAATGTCGTCGG
>OZ020279.1:12471126-12519001 GCA_963971205.1 Aethes cnicana | reverse complement strand
GATATCGACGCCTTATCCCAATACGTGCAAGGCAAAATGGCCGAACAGTCTTCGCAAGATAAACGAAGATTTGATAAAGGGAGAGCTAAAATTCGTCATTTTCAAAGAGGAGATTACGTTTTGATAAAAAATAATCCTCGCAACCAAACGTCCCTTGATTTGAAATTTAGTGAACCATTTGAAATTTGCAGGATACTTGATAATGACCGCTACCTAGTCAAGAAAGTGGTGGGACATCGCGGGCGCCCACGCAAGGTCGCCCATGACCAGCTGCGCCGCGCGCCTCAACCCGGCAGTCACGTGGCCGTGTCGCCTGACGAGCAACAGCCCGGCCCGTCCGCGGCCGCGTCGAGCGACGACGGGCAGCAGCCCGGCCCGTCCGCAGCGTCGGCGCCACCCGCTGAGCCTGCCCAGCCAGCGAGCACCGCCACGACGGTGGCTTCAAACACTCCTAACGACGACTGAAAATTGCCTTCAGAAAGAGTGACACAATGGTGAGTCGCTTTCATCACATTCGTTTTCATACTTAGGCCATAATACTGTACTTGTACATTCTGTACTTAGAGAACAGTATTGGTTTGGTCATTTGATTGTATTTGCGTGGAGCAAAGTACAGTCTCACTGCAATTACTTATGTATGGTTATTACACAACTGTTCAGACATTTTCTATTTATTATCTAAGCGCATACATAGCACCTACGTATGTATGCCCGTGAGTAAATCTGTTACCATTGGGACTTGGTTAAGTCGTGGTAAATAAAATAAAAACAATTTATCGTGCCATTGATCCCCTTATAAACAGTTTCCTACCTTCCCCTGTGTACCACGGCGTAAAGGACCGCCCAGAGCATAGCATCGACCTTCCAAATCCTTTAGGGCCTCTGTGTACCACGGCGCAAAGGACCGTCTAGAGCACAGCATCGACCTTTCCAACTCAACCCAATCCTTTAGAGCCTCTGTGTACCACGGCGTACGGGACCGCCTAGAGCACAGCATCATACCTAGTAATACTCGTAAATGATGAGGTCTTCACACTCACACCAGTTCACATATTCAGGAAAAGCTGTATGAACGCCTTGTGAACATATAACAAAGTTAGGTATACCAGTGGGTTACTTAGCTTTCAAATGAACAATTTTCTATTTCAGGTTCAGGAGTTAAGGACGAAGGCAGCTGCAGAGCACGCAGCACCCCTTCAGAATGGCCGTGTCGCCTGCTCGCCACTTTGTTATTGAATGAATCTGTCATTTAAAGCCATCTAGCGGCCGCGGGCTACTTTACGTAGCATTCTAACTCACACACATCTTGCTAGGTTGTTGTGAATCAAATTAATTACTAGTTTGTCTATTCTCAATGTTTTGTTTTAACTTTAGAACATGATCGTATTTAGTAGTGACATAACTAATCTAATTTGCATTGTTAATTACTCGATTATTGTTTAGTACCGTCGCTGGTTAGATGCTGCTTTGTAAATTTATCTGACGCCTAATTGATTGTTTACCTATACGCGTTCGTTCTTTGATAAGATTGGCTGAATTTCATTGTGGCTACGAACTTGTTATGATTATGATAATAAGCAACGGTAATTCTCATTAACTTTATTAAGACTGGCTCTATGCTTTGTTGCTGCTTGTAAGCTTTAAAACCGTTTATTCGGTCGTCACTTGAAATGTTGATTTTAAATGTTTGCTTTGCTGATTGCTGTAAAAATCTGTAAACTATTATTGCAATTACATCGACAATTTTAATAGTGATTTTAAAATGGTATTGTGAATGCCTAGCTAAGCAATCTTTTCATTAGAATTTGAAAGATCATCACTTTATCAGTATAGCTTTGTAGTTCCAAGCGTGAGCGTATTCGTCAGAGCGGTAGCCAATAGGCGATCAGAGAATTGGCGCGAACGAACACGCTCACGCTTGACAAGTCTTTGGATTTCGGGCACTTTGCTTCAGATTTTCAACACGAAAGGTACTAACTTTGGCTCTGTATAAAAACTCCCAATTTATCTAGAAGTAATTAAGTCAAACCATTTGTGTAAATTGTTCAATACTTTATGATTTAAGCAAAGTTTAGTGCAAGTTTAGATTTCTATGTTTAAATAATAAATAGTCCATTTTTGTGTTTCTGCTCGTTTAATTAATAACTTTTCAATGGATGAGATTGAGAAAATTCCACCAGATCCTCCTGAGTCTGATTTTATTCTTAGTCAATATCCCCAGGCCTTACCTTTTCCGACATCTACATTTAATATGTTTAGTTTCATAAAGTGATTTTTGAAAAAGTGTAGTGTGTATTAGATAAATGTGTTTACCTAATAAATAGTTCTAAAATATCGCCCAGTCAGTGTTATGTAACCCTTTTTTGTTGGGAAAATCCATTTACGGATACCACCAAGCCCGGGGCCAAGGAGGCCCGGCTGGTAATATGGGACTCGCCGGCTCGAATGGCCGGAGTACCCATTAAAAACCCAACAATTGGCTATGGGTGAAAAATGACAATGTGCTCGATTATTTTTATGGATAGGAATAACCTTCCGTATCAAGTGAAAAAAATCTCAGAATTTTCCGTGCCGTAGATTTCGCGTAAAAAAAGAAATTGATTTTGTGTTATGACGATTGAAACAAAGGTGTTTCCTTGGTCCAAGTATGCAGCACTACTTCTTGAAAAAATCAATAATGTCAATAGTGTCAACACTTTTTTTCAAGAAGTAGTGCTGCATACTTGGACCAAGGAATAGTACATTATTGCCGTGGCCGGGAAAGTAGGTCTTTGCAGGCTGAGTACTGGTTTAAAGGGCCGAGGCTTCGCCGAGGCCCTTTAATATGTACGAAGCCTGCAAAGCCTTTCACGTGCCGAGGCTTATATAGTGCTTTTCTCAAAAATGAAAAAAAATCTTGATATTAGGTATTCATAATACAGCATTGACACGCACGCAAAGGTAGTCAAGTACTTACAACAAATCCAATGGAACGCCAGTCTTCTTTCGTATTCACCGATATTTGACTTTAACAGACACACTAACACGACAAGTTAAAAACTCGCATGTAGATTTCTCGTTTTTTATAAAAATTAAGACCTTTTATCAATTTTTAAACCAAACTAGTAAACTATTTTCATGAAATTTAGCTAAATACATTTGATACAAGACAAGAACTCCCGCTCTTTATGGATCGTTCTTTTTTTAAATTCCGTTCTGAAATACATTGCGCTGTTTCAGACACGGATAAAAACGTTTGGTTTCGCGTCAATTGACAGATACAGGACATGCAGACTTGGCTGTTTGGGAATTCCTTCGCGTATTTATCAGTTAAAAAAAAAAAGTACCTGTACGATAATGAAATTTCATACAACATTCCCTGCGCTTATACATGCCGCGGAAGTAAATTCATACGAATTTCCGGGGCATGCAGTTGAGTTTTTTTTTTTTAATTTTTGACTGATTGTCAATGACGCACTTTGCGGTTTGACAGAAAGCAGACAATGACGAGTTTCCCCGCCATTTTTGAGAAATAGTTATTTGTTATGCAAGGCTGCAAAGTTGTTGTTTGCTGTGAGTGCGTGATTGAGACCCGAGTGAACGAAGGATTCTAGGGTTGAACCACGAGCGGAGCGAGTGGTTCAAATATAGAATCCTGAGTGAAACGAGGGTTTCAAGGCACGAGACAGCAAACGACTTTGCTGCTGAGCGCATCACAAAATTTTTCACCTCACGCGCGATTTTTCGGGAAGAAGACTTAGTTCGGCGTCACGTACAGTTTGTGCTAACTCTGGAGGAGTTAAATTCGTATCTTCATCTAGATCGCTTCATCTAGATTCTAGATCGCTTCATCTAGATTCTAGATCGCTCATATTTTCTTTATTACTTCGTATAGGTATTTTAAATTACAAAACCAGCAATCTAAAACTTTTTTTAAATGTTTTTTTTCCGGAGGTTGCGTTCCAAATCACTCCTACTCGTACTTCAAGATTCAATTATTCATTGAATACAGTTAAAATATACACATATTTAAGTATTTTTGTGATAAAACATAGTGAAATAATGAAATACATCTGAAACGGTGTATTATTAATATAATTTTATTAATGATGATATTAAGTAAATTGAACCTTTATTTTAATAAAACTCTCACGACGAATTGCGTTTCAGAACGTATCGTTGTTTTTTTATTGTGACAGTGGCGTCATGCGTCGTTCGAATTTCAAAAACACTTTCCACGCTAGCGGATAAAAACAACTTTTGCGCTCGGATATCAAGCTGCAAAACGACCACTTTCGAGCCAGTGAGGTGAAAACACCTTTATTTCAATCGTCATAACGCAAAAACAGTTTTATTTTTTACGCAGAATCTACGGCACGGAAAATTCTGAGATTTTTTTCTCTTGATACAGAAGGTTATTCCTATCCTTAAAAAAAAAAATCGAGCACATTGTCATTTTTCACCCATAGCCAATTCTCCTCCGCGCTGACTGCGCGAGGGTTGCGTCGCGTTGACGCACTCTACCGCAACGCCCCGGGAGAATAAGGGACGATTCTCACATGGCGCATCGAATCGAATCTCATTCGGCGGCATTCCGCCGAATTCGATCGCATGCTGCTGAATTCGAACGCATGCCGCCGAATTCGATGGCATGCCGCCGAATTCGATCGCATTCGGCGGCAGACCATAATTTAGGCGGGAAGTTCGGTCGGTGTAGGTAGTGCTTCGTGTCGCAGTAGCTTTTGAACCGCACAGATTTAAGTAGATACATGTACAAATACAACCTTTATTAAGTTAGCTTTTTAATTGTGGCTATAATAGAGTTTTACACTATAATTATAGTACGGGATCCCCTTGTTTCCCATAAAATTGTAGGGCCTAATTTCGTTAGTCAGAAAATGTTAGTCATAAAATTTATGGAAATAAGTACAATTAGTCATAATAATCATAAACATAACTTGAGATACTCCTAACGTTCAGGAGTCATAATATCAAATGTAATACACATCGTTTGTCATAATATTGATATCCATAATATCTGAAGACATACTTGTTTATTATCAGAAACTTAATAAATCATAAGCTTTTAAGTCATAACTGTTTCAGATCCCTAAGAAATGGTTGAGGGAGGCGATGGCTGAGATACGCGTCACGCTCGTGAACGGGTGCTGTCTGTGGGGTCCGGTCTGTTCATGCTTGCAAGGACTTTTAAAAATAATCATTAGCTTTAAATATATGACTAAGTCAAACATTTTAAGCGAGAGACCTCATCATGTTCTTATTGACATGTATTAATGAACTCTTTTATACATGATGTATTTCATTATTTATTGACATTTTGAGACTGTCGACATCTATGGAATTTATTTGACAATGGAGGCCATCTCCATAATTTTTTATATAGGTATATTTTTTTTCTGGACCCTTGGAGACTATACATCTCTAAGATCTTAGATTTAAGTTTAAGTTAGGGACTATACATCCCTTCAATGTAATTTTAGTACGTACCTATATGTATATTTTATACATGTAATGTAAATTTTGAAAAAAGGCCTTCTGCTTTAGGTTGTTGCGGCGCTTCTTCTCAAGCAATGGGTCTAGGAAGCGCTGGTAAATTCTTTTTCTGACGTGTAAAAGTGCCGCTATGTGGCCAATTTGCTGAATAAATGATTGAATTGAATTGATCATATTATTTTATAGCCTTATACGCACTGGGCTTTTTATTGGTAGTCATAACGACTTTATTAGATAAAAAATTTTTCATTAGAATGAAATACTGCGACAGACGAAACATTTAGGTTGGGTTAGGTTAGAGTATGAATATTTACAGAAACGAAATGCTGCGACAGACGAAACATTTAGGTTAGGTAAGGTTAGAGTATGAATATTTACAGAAACGAAAATGAATAATTATCGCTAATAAGTTTTATGACTAATGTAAAAATTCACATCAAACGTTATGTCAGAAAATTTTAGGATCAATTACATTATGACCAATGATAGTTCTGGGTACTGATTGGGATGACTAATGATAGTTCTGACCCACGACTATTATGCCTTACGAAATTAGGTAATTAGTTATGGCTTTTTATATTATTACTAACGGCATTATGACTTACAATAATTATTACCTAAAACATAATGACTTGTAAAAATCGGAACTTCGATGTTATGTCAGTCAATATAGACCCTTATAGTACACTCAACAGCAATGAAAACGGGTAACTTTGTATGGAAAATCCTATACAAAGTGATCCGTTTACTTTGCTGTTGAGTGTATTACACTGTATACTCGTAAGATTTATCACTACTTGATAGCGCCCCACTACTCCTCCCATCACACGAGTGGGTTTAGGTATAGTCCCCATGTACGAATTGAGGACTCGCACACATCCTTTAGTTACTTCAGATGCATGCAAGTTTCCTCACGATGTTTTCCTTCACCGAAAAGCTCAGTGGTAAGTACATTCAAATTGAATCAAAGTAAACTAACCATAATCACACATTTATAACATTAGTATGGATTGCTCGTTTAATAGTAGATATTAAATAAAATAAAAATAATAAAAAACAAAACCCGACTTCAAACTCCGACAGCCTACAAAGTCGGTGTCAATTTCACTAGCAGATTGTCATCAGCTTTGAGTCGGTTCACTTGACACCGACTTTGTAGGCTGTCGGAGTTTGAAGTCGGGTTTTTTTTTTTCAGCTACAGTTTCCAAACATGGGTACGATGGGACGTAAGTGTAATCAATTTCAAATGATGCGAAAATGGGAGTTTCCTCATTTCCATTCGATTCGATGCGCCAGGTGGGAATCGTCCCTAACGGGGCGCTCAAATTCCGTGGACTTCAAGTGGGCGTTGGGGCCCCCCGACCCTGCCGCCCGGTCCACTAGGGTGGAGCGTTAAGATGCGCATAGCGTCTCAGCGCTCGCCCCACCCTCCTCTGGTGGAGAGGAGGCGCGAGAGGATCGTCCTCGCGTTCCTTCTCCGCTGCCTCCTTCCGCGACAGTACGGCGCCGCAGAAAGAGGCCATCGCACCCCAGCACCTCTCGCTGTCGAACATCCTCCCAACGATGGTCGACAGCGAGAATTCGCTACCCACGACGGCGGCCAGAGCGCTCCGCTCTCTCGCCCAAGCCGCGAAGTCCTCCACGGTGTGACGCACAGTGTCCACCTGTGCACCACACTCGTGGCAGGCCGAAGTTTCTTCCTGGCCCGCCACTCGGTGCAGGTACTCACCGAAGACCCCTGTCCGGTGAGTATCTGAACTAGGTGGAAGGACAAGGGCCCCCACCGCCGGTCAATCGAGCCAGCCGTGGCGGACCCTGGTTTGTCCCTCCACCTCCCTGAAACTGGGGAACTCACGCCTCCGCACGCAGTACCGTGCCACCATGTGAGGACATGGTGGCACGGTACTCATACACCTCCGCGAGTACCTCAGCTTGCAGCGACCAGCGACCAGGTCGCATGCAAGGATGGTCGTGGCCGCGTATGAGACCGTGCGGTACGCCCTGCGTGCCCTCGAGGCTATGACCCTCTGCGATCTCCGCAGGAGGGCCATATTGTTCGCCCCAAGGGCGTCGACCCAGAGCGGGGCCCCGTACAGAGCCATGCTGCGTATTATTCCGTAGTACAGCCTCCTGCAAGGGGATGTCGGTCCGCCGATCGCCCACCGAAGTGGGTTAGAGTTTCAGTCTTCAGTCAGTCAGTGATAAAAATGTCGATTTTGGACGTTTATATCTAAATAAGTAACTGTTTGAGGTGTGTTTATGAAATTTGGAGCACATATACTTATGTCTCTCGCAAGTCTCAAATACACTGTGTACCTATATGAGCCAAATTTAACATGTTTATGAAAAATAGTTTTTTTTGTACCTTTTTCTCATGTGTTCAATAAAGAATATTGTATTGTATGTATTGTGTGTCCGGATTTATGGGGGTTGATTTCGAAAGTTGGCAACGTCGCATGCTGTTTCGCTGTTTTTATTTATTGCTCAATATTACTGAATAAAAAAGAAGTAATCATTCTATAGTTGAATGATGCGTCTCGTTTTATATTTGTTGGATAGGCATTCAAATGATAAGATTACATTAAAATGCATGGAAAATGCGATAGAAAATCTTCAAAGGATATTCTTCCGTATAATACTAAAAAGTGCCATACAATAATGTTTTATTCAACTGTAGAGAGATTATTCATGTTTTCATTCAGTAAAATTCAGTAATTAATGAAAACAACGAAATTTTCGACAGCTATTTGCGACGTTGCCGACTACTAGAAAGCTACTGGACGGGCTGCAACAAAATTTGGTATGGGGGTACCTAGTTTATAACACTGGTCAACATACAGGCTACTTTTTATACCGAAAAATGCATAGTTCCCGCGGTATTAACGAACGAAGTCGCGGGTAGAAGCTAGTACAAGTATAAAGGTAATAGTATAAGTAAGTTTTCAATACTTACATATCAAGGGGCAAGGATACAAGCAAACTTTCCTTATCCTTCGGCGGGCTTTTGTTGCTGTTATCGTACTCCTTAGCTAACTTGTTTATCAGCCAATTGTGGTTCTTCAGGTCGCCTAGTAATCTGGCATTTATTCTATCTTCCTTGTATTTTAAATAAAGATTGTTATTCATGTTAAGTCGCGCCTCTAGTTTGCGAAGTTTATGTCGCTGGAGTTCCAGACGGCGTCGAGTGACGGCCGCTGGTAACCAGTGACTGCCGCGCGATTGAGTATTGCCAGCCTACAAACTTATTCGACCCTATACAAAGCAAAACTTCTAAATTACCTACCTCAAATATTTGGAAAAAGTTGCTCAAACGTCACGTTTATGTCACGTTTTTTTTTACAATAATTTGTACCATTATGAACATGGAGGTTACAAAGAATTAGTAACTATAACGTTGATACCTACATATACCTACCCCCTTAGTCCAAGCCGAGATAGTAACTAAATATTCTTGAAATCGTATCGCTGAAATATGTTTTGTGACCAAGAATTGCGGTAGCAATTTTCCCCATTTAGTTCCCCCTAAACTTTGGGGAAAAGTTGTCAAAGTTGGTAACACTGATTTAAAGGCGGCTCGCCAGGTGGCGAGCAGCCAATCAGCGGACAGTCTGCGCGCAGGCCCGCCATTACTTCTACTAGAACTTTTGATTGACAGAGCAGAGATCGATAATTTGATGCAACTGCGTTCGAAAACTTTTTGAAAGTCGAAAGCCGGTCGGTGGTTTAGTCCGTCCGTCCGATAATTACTAATTGGAAATGATATTTAAAATTACTTATACTTAAGGCTCATAACTTCAATTATTTTTCGAGGCACGAGGTTTGGTGCCTACATTCGTCGTATTATTTTCTCTGTGTGCGCAGCACCCAATTGGGTTTTCATAGCGACTTCAAAAGCTAAGCCCAGATAGTTATTAATTTTGGTATTATTAGGTAATTAATTACTTTTTTGCTTTTCGGAGTAGGCATAGAGACAGGATAGGGAAATTGGTGCGGTAACGTATACCAAAAGTATTTTGTTAAAAAAAAGAAATTAAAATTCAAGTTATCATTTTAGTTTTGTTTTTATTTTTATTGATTATTTCATACTTTTAAGTGATGGCACAATCAACAAAAAGCAGCGTTTCGATGAAAGCTACCAGTCGGCTTGATTTTCTCCGCCATCTTGAACTATTATCCTGAGAAAACTCCAATTTACAATAGTACATTACATTACAGACCTAGGGTGGTGAATTCGTAAATGTCCCAGATCGCAGGTTTCTGTGGCCCGAACCGAAGGTGAGGGCCATAAATATGGGATCTGGGGCTTTACGAATTACTTACCACCCGTGGTTTGTCAAAGTGAGATTTTCTCTCCGCGTAGCGGGCAGAAAATCCCACTTTATGGCCAAGGGTGATGTAAAAGACATTTTCTATATTTTTAAACACTACGAAGGGATTTGAGAACACGACTCAACGTTCAATAGAGCCACACTAATGAGTAGTTCCAGTTGTTAGTTACTCCAACACCTCTGCGGCATGCCCTGCTTGCAGGGCTGTGTGGAGCAACATCCCCTGCGGCAGGCACTGCATGCAGGACCTGCAACTAGGGCCGTCTGTAGGGCGCTTAAGGCCGTTCCCTGACCCAGCATCGTCAAATTGCTCATGTAAGATCATACTTTTCTAAGAAATGTTAAAAGTTAAAAATATGAAAGAAACATATGTTATATTTGATTAAGTATATCATCCTTACATTGACAGCTTTCGTTACACGTTTCATGAAACTTCGCTCGATACAATTTAATTCCAAAAAATCTCTAACTCGGACCTTTAATCCAATTTTACTCCAGTTTATTATATCAAACAGTGTAAAACTAAATATAACGGAAAAATTATCCATATTATATGCATACATTGACAGCTTTATACTTAAATTCAATGTTTTAGACGGTATTTTTATAGAAATTAAAAGCGTTAATTAAAAACTAAATGGGCTGTTCTGTGCGTAGCGCTTTCTCTTTCACTCGTTGCACGAGTGAGAGTGACGGCTGAGCTGGGTATAAGAACGGCCTTAATATATACCTATTTCCTAAGTAACGTGTGTTTAAGGCGAGTAGTGAGGCAAAAATGCAAATTCGAGGTGTTTTTGTAACCATTTTTCTATAATTGTAACAAGTTGTCATCTGCAAAGTTTACGAATATGGAACACAAATATAGTCAATTAGTGTTTCTGGTATTTTATATCGTCTTATATGTAATGATTTGTACTATGGATGTCATTTAAGAAATCCTTAATCCTCCTATATGTAACCATTTATTTCCGCTTAGGAAAAAATCTACGTTGCCAAATTTTTTGCAAGTACTTTTCAGAATTTTATCTAGGGCTTTACCTTCTAACTTATATGATAAATAGCTTTTAGACGAAAAACCTATGTGTTCCTTAGTGTATAATCACAAGTATCACAACACACATTTGCTGCGCTTCTTATGGTAGGCGTTTTGTTGAATTATGCGGCGTTTTTTATATTTTTAAATATTTTTATTTATTGATTAAAAAATATCTAAACTATCGTGATTACTAAAGAAAGAAGGATAAAAGTTCGTTTCATAAATTTGACTTTTATATTGGATTTGAAGTAGTGTTATTTTTCTATAATTTCATTGCATTAAACAGAAAGTTGTGGTTGAGAACAAGGCGACGTTGCGAGTTTCAGCACTCGTGTTGTTTACCTCGCGGTCGCGCGCGCTGTTGCCAGCTAGGTAGGTATCCCGAACTCGATCAGAGGACACACAGCATGGTCGGCCTGCCGGCCGGCACTCGGAAATGAGTGAATAGCGAGTGAGTAACTAGCGAGAGAGTAAGTCGAGTGGAGTGATTTGTCTCGAGGATTTGCATTTTATTGTTGTTATAGATACTTATTTGTTAAGTTTGTTTTGTTACTCCGTAATAGTGTTCTTGTTATAATATTGTTATTGTTACCTAGTGTTAAAATGGGTAATAAAAAGGGGAGAAGATCACACTGCTCTATAAAGTTGATACGAAAGCGACAAGGGCGAACCGCTTATTACCTCAAGAAAGTCGCTGAAAAGTAGGGTCGCTTCGCCTGTTTGCGTCCACTTACTGGAGTTGGCAAGTTTGAAGGTGAAAATAAAAATGTTCTAATTGAAATTTTGATTATAAAACGGATGTAATGTATTGATTATATAGTCCTTTTCAATATAACTTATAGTTTTGGTCGAAACATCTGGTAGTTTTCAAAAAAACGACACAAATAGGCAAATTAGGCGATTTACCCAGTTTGCGTCCACTTAATCCAGATTGCGTCCACCTATTGACCAATTCGCGTCCACCAACTTAGAAAAGGAATCTGAATTGATGTTTTTATAGTAACTAGCTTTTTCTCAAACATGCTCGGTAATGTTCGTGTTACTTTCAAAAAAAAAACCGGCCACGCGCAAATTATAGGGTTCCGAAGTTGAGGATGCCCACAGTACCTTTCTAAGACTTATTAGCATCTAGCTAGCCTGTGGTATGACGTGCCCGCCCGACGCCCCTGCCGCTCGAGAAAAATCATCATTATAAGTTGGTCGACTATTACTCGTAAGTTTGTACAGCCTACTTAGCTCTGATAGTTTTCCTTTCAACTACGTTATATATGCCACAACCGTGATTTTTTCAGCCATCCAATTACCACCATTTAGCTGGCAGGGGGGGGGGGGACACGTGACTCTAACAAAAAATAGCACTTTAAAGCTTAATATTTCACAAACGCATCACTTAATCAAAAAATGGTTTTAACAAACCCACAATATTTTTTTAAGACCTATTCAACGATATGCCGCACCATGGGGTACGCAAGAAAAAAAAATTACATCCCCACTTTACGAGTAGGGGAGGTACCCTATAAAAAAAAAAACTAAATTTTATTGTACCACTTTGTCAGCGTAACTAATATGCATATTCATGCCAAATTACAGCTCTCTAGACCTAAGCATCTCCGGGCAATAGTGCGGACAGACGGACGGACGGACGGACGGACATGGCGAAACTATAAGGGTTCCTTGTGGACTTCGGAACCCTAAAAAGAAGACGCCAGGCTGTCCATTGCCGGCCTTGGCCAGCAAAAACATTATTGTCGTGTGTGTTTTTTTTTAATTCGCTTGCTATTTGAGACACCTCTGTAGAGAAACTGACAAATCCATGGAGGTAATGAGTACAACTTCCATGGCCAAATCATCCACGGTCATGGAAGTAGTAAATACTGATGTGGGGTAAGTGCGCCTAAATTTATTTCGCCCCTATGCCTTGTAAACAGCCAACTACTAGTTGAGTAATATTTATAGGTTTCGATATATTTATGTTAGGCGCACTTACCCCGAAACTGACAAATCCATGGAGGTAATAATTACAACTTCCATGGCCAAATCATCCACGATCATGGAAGTAGTAAATACTGATGTGGGGTGAGTGCGCCTAAATTTAATTCGGCCCTATGCCTTGTAAACCGTGGTGGCCTAGTGGTTCGACCTACCGCCTCCCATGCAGAGGGTCGGGGGTTCGATTCCGGCTCGCACCTCTAAGTTTACTTATGTGCGAAATTCACTTTGAATTTACCACTGAGCTTTTCGATGAAGGAAAACATCGTGAGGAAACCTGCACGCATCTGCGAAGTAATTCAAAGATGTGTGTGAAGCCCCCAATCCGCACTGGGCTGCGTGGGGACTATAGCCCAAACCCTCTCGTGATGAGAGGAGGCCTGTGCCCAGCAGTGGGACGCAAATAGGCTGTAGTAGTAGTAGTAGTAGTAGTATGCCTTGTAAACAGCTAACTACTAGTTGAGTAATATTTATAGGTTTCGATACATTTATGTTAGGCGCACTTACCCCATCCTGGCGCACTTGCCCCGACTGACCTTCCGTATTTTCTCGCTGTTTGAGAAAAGCATTATATATACCTCGGCCGCAATTGCGATTGCCGGACTCGTACTAATAGAATCGTCCGGCAATGCGCTTTTTCCAGACAGGCCAGTTTTCCTGCTGTTTGAACTTTATTATGAATGTAGTCATTTATCGGGGTTTTACCCTACATACGCATAATGCCTAATTGCATTGCATATTCTTAAACTACGACTTTGATACGAATAAACATTAAAAATATCTAAATATCACTAGTACCATGTTCAGCATGTAAATTAATTAAAAAAGTATTCAATTCATAAAAAAAAAATACAAAAAGTTATTATAAGCGGTGATTTGAACCCGCGCCCCTCTTGCGCTCTCATGTACGTCATGATGAATTTGGACCGCTGGGCCACGGTAGACTTAAGACAGCGGGCGAAATTAACCATTGATATCGTTGTAATTTACGTTAGCGTATTTGGCGCGGTTATTATTGAGAGGATCGGGCTCAAAACGCTCAAGGTCATCGACGGCTACAGGCGCCTTAAAGGCATTCATAGCACTCCCAGCTTCAAGGTACCGCGCCTTTGTGGGAAAACAAAAAAAAATACAAGATTTATACAAATAAGTATTCCCACATGGTGCGTCTCTTTCCTTCATCAGACACGTGGACACTCCAAGTCTAGACAGATGTCCCCACCAGCCAATAGCAGACGTTTACGTGGCACAGCCGTTTATTTTTAGAATTTCCACTGTACATGTCATGGCATTATTTCTGTAATTATTAGATATCGATTGACGACTACTTTGTGGGAAATTAGCCTCTACCGGCTGGACTAATTCTCTTAAAGCAGATAGATTTAATTGTAATGTAGCTAAGTCTTTAGCCCTCGTGTGTTCGCGTGTTGATTCGGTAAGGTTAGATACTAAAAATGAATCAAAAGAAGTTGCAGCAGTTAATTTATTTATTAATAAGCGCAGCACACCTTAGGTTATCCTTTTGAAGTGACCAGCATGACCTTTGCTACTTCGTGGTGGTCATAGCATAGTTTTGGGGCTGGTCAATATGGGTCAAGCAAAACGTGACAATAATTTATACTTACCCACAGAATCAGCTATTTTTTTTGAGGTTTAAAAAAGTATGGGCCATACTTTTTTATGTATGGGATTCAGGTATCGCTTACACAATCAATCCCATATTTTTTCACCCCTCCTATTCGAAAAGAAGTGTTTTGTTCCCCGTTTAGAGGGAGCAAAATGCGATTTTGCTCCCTCTTCGCTTTTTTTTTGAATTTTTTTCATTTCTGGCCCGCTAACAGGGAGCAAAATACGTCTTAGCAGTGCGTTCACGGAGCTGCGGAGACTGTAAACAGTTGCATTCAAAAGTCGCGTCTTTTTCGTATTTAGAATTTTATATATCGGCATTTTACATAAATACTTTATTATACATACTAAAAATCCATAAATTCATAGATATATACTTACTTTTGATAAATTATTTTCTATTTTTTATTTTCAATTTGGCTGAATGGTGCAGGCCAATGCCTTAGCATTCCTCGTAAACTCGTCGTGTGATCGAATTAAAATAAAAACTCGAACCCGCGAATTTCGTGAGCGCTCATTTCCTTGCCGTATTATTTTACACTTAATTTCCAAAATAAAACGTACCTTATATAGTGTTATGAATTATTTCGTAGAAAATGAATGAAATCAAAAAGTGATTTAGGTGATGCAATGTATTGGGATCAACACCTCTGAGAACTCCAAAGGAATATTATGTAAGTACGTAATATGAATTGCACTGCCCTTTTTTCATTTTATCGCAAATGTATTAAAAAACTTTGTGTGATACAGTATGTGGGAAATTGTCATAAAATGTTCTTTATTTCACATTTGTTAAATTTACCTATTATTATGAACGCAACGCGTGCGAGCATGACAGAATATAAATACAATATAGTTACTGATTCTTCAATATGGAAGCCATTTTCGCCTTCTACCTATGAATTTATGATAAGCGCGCGAAACACACGTTCTTTTTAACCTTGTTTGTTTCTTAATGTATTTTTTTTTTGTTTTACTTAATTTAAAGACAATAATGAACGAATGATCTAATGATTTTCTCATAGGAGGGGTGAAAAGCAGAGTGTACAACACGGTAGCAAACTTATTTATGCCTTGGGTGACAAAGCTTGAATCCCTCGCTAGCTCAAGAGAAAATATACCTTTTTGCTCCCTAGTCATACAATCTACTATTTTTCAACTGGAAAATATTGACACCTTTTGCTTGACCCTACGAGTATATCCAAATAAGCCGTGGTGGCCTAGTGGTTCGGCCTCTCATGCAGAGGGTCGGGGGTTCGATTCCAGCTCGCACCTCCGAGTTTACTTATGTGCGAAATTCAATTTGAATTAACCACTGAGCTGCACGCATCTGCGAATTAATTCAAAGATGTGTGAGAAGTCCCAAATTTGCCCTGGGCCCGCGTGGGGACTATAGCCTGAACCCTCTCGTGGCTCACAAGGAGGCCTGTGCCCAGCAGTGGGACGCAAATAGGCTGTAGTAGTAGTAGTAGTATATCCAAATGTCTGGATCCGATGATGTTGACGGTTGGGCCCATGATACAATAATACCTATATCTTATCTTATACTTCGCCAGGTATGCTACTCTAGAATTTTATAGTAGTGTGGGTGACACCGACACGTCATTCACTGCTGTGGTGCATTAAAATAATCCCCGACCCCCATGTATCCTGTGAGTGTTTCATTAAATTATTACGTTCATTCGCTTTTAACTTGTTCTATGTTGTGTGCTTAAACAAGTAAATGACAATTGTAATGCGCAAATAATTTATTTTGCATTATAACGGCAGAAAATATTTCCTTCATTTTTGTTTTATTGCAATAAAGTGGCAACTCGACTTTGACGTACCGGTGTCACAACCCGGAGTAGCAGACTTTGGTTCCTTGGACTATGGTTGGGCTTTTAGCCCATGATCCTGGTGGCGGTGTTGACGTAGCGCATGTTGCGCAGGTGCTGGTGGAAGCGGCCCTTGCGGCGCAGGCGGCCCATGCGCTGTAGCGTGCGGATGATCGGCATCATCAGGTACATGTGCGCCAGCTGCTCGCCCACGCAGAACAGGAACACCGCCTCGATGTACGCTGGGGACAGGAAAAAGGACGTCTCATTTTTGAACGGAGAAAGGACATTCACCACAGCCGGGCGAGATGGATAGTGTGGAGGGAGACTACGGGGGGTTGATTCAAGTACCAGTTAACGGACTCATGGTCGTTAACTATGGCCGCCGAGCTGCCATTCCATACAGAATCGTCATTTCGTCCCATCCATACTTAATATTATAAATGCGAAAGTAACGCTGTCTGTCTGTCTGTCTGTCTGTTACCTCTTCACGCTTCAATCGCTGGACCGATTGAGATGAAATTTGGCTACTTCTTTTCCCGGAAAAACGAATAGGTATAGTACCGAATTCCACGCGAGTGAAGTCGCGGGCAGAAGCTAGTTGTCTATATTATTTGAAATAGCATGTACTTCATAATTTTTACTGTAACCTATAAGGTCGAGAGAGTTTCTGTAGTTCCGGAGATCCAACGACACGTCCGGCTTTGGGTCACTAACTTATATTTACTTACCTACGTATCAAATTGCAACTCCTTGCTCCGAAACTACTGGACCGATTCCAGTATTTTCTGAGTAATTTGGCTGTGACAGACGGATGGAAAGACATACGAGTAATCCTATACAGGAGCTCGTTTTTAGGGTTCCGAAGTCCACAAGGAACCCTTATAGTTTCGCCATGTCCGTCCGTCCGTCCGTCCGTCCGTCCGTCCGTCTGTCCGCACTATTGCTCGGAGATGCTTAGGTCTAAAGAGCTGTAATTTGGCATGAATATGCATATTAGTTACGCTGACAAAGTGGTACAATAAAATTTTGAAATATATTTTTTTATAGGGTACCTCCCCTACTCGTAAAGTAGGGATGTAATTTTTTTTTCTTGCGTACCCCATGGTGCGGCATATCGTTGAATAGGTCTTAAAAAAATATTGTGGGTTTGTTAAAACCATTTTTTGTTTAAGTGATGCGTTTGTGAAATATTAAGCTTTAAAGTGCTATTTTTTGTTAGAGTCACGTGTCTCCCCCCCCCCTGCCAGCTAAATGGTGGTATTTGGATGGCTGAAAAAAATCACGGTTGTGGCATATATAACGTAGTTGAAAGGAAAACTATCAGAGCTAAGTAGGCTGTCCAAACTTACGAGTAATAGTCGACCAACTTATAATGATGATTTTTCTCGAGCGGCAGGGGCGTCGGGCGGGCACGTCATACCACAGGCTAGCTAGATGCTAATAAGTCTTAGAAAGGTACTGTGGGCATCCTCAACTTCGGAACCCTATAATTTGCGCGTGGCCCGACACGCACTTGGCCGGTTTTTTTTTTAGGGTTCGGAACTTTCAGAACCTAGGCAGGTGATAGGCCCCATGCCCGCCGAAAATATCCCCGGCCTTACGTTACGGTATAGGTAAGGAGTACTTTGTTCCCCGTTTAGTTGTTTTCTGCCCCGCAAACAGGGAGCAAAGTAATATTTTGCTCTCTAGGGAGCAAAGTGCGATTATGTTCCCTGCTGCTGCTGGTTTTCTCATAAGGGAGTGAAAAATAGAGTGTGCAACACGGTAGCAAAATTATTTAAACCTTGGGTGACATGCTCCCTAGTCACACAATCTACAATTGTAATACCTACACGCTCAGTGCACCTTAAGTACAATCTGAAATGGAATCGCAAAAAGTCTCAAGCAATACGGACGCTTAAGAGGACTTGCGAGTGGTATTTTTTCCATACAAACGTTCTCGACATTTTCCCCCCTGGATTTTGATCGTAGATCAATGATTTTTTGAAATAAGGTCAATATCATCAGATCTGGGACGTTTTGCTTTTTGTGATATTTTTGTTTAAAACTAGGCTACTCCAACAAGTGCTGGAAACGGCCCAATTGAATAGGCCACAAAGAAAATGCCTGGTATACAAATACCACAACAATAAACGCAAAAATCAATTAATTTCATTACGATTGGTTTATTTTTGGAGGAGGAAAATGTCGAGAACTAAATCTCCATTTCTGAGTTTTTTACGTCGGATATTTCGACGGAGCTGCAGTTAATTGTCCTCATCCGTAACTTCTTCCGCTCCGCCCGCGCCAGCGAGACAGCAACATTGATTTAAATTTCTCAAATCTGAAAAGGGACTCAGCTCACATACTTATATATCCTCTTAAATGCTCGTTTGTTCCCCATTTGAATTGAAGCTAAATTCACGTCCAACTGCCTGGGGTGCAACAGAGCGCGGCGTGCCGATGTAGGAAATTAGGAATGCTTTGTGTTTGCAGTTGGCTTTTCAAAAAAACTTTCCATTTTACACTGAGAACATTTCTGGAATTAATTACTTGACTATTTGGACTGTAACTGAACTGTCTGTGGGGTCCGGTCTGTTAATGCTTGGAAGGACTTTTAAAAATAATCATTAGCATTTATATGACTAAGTCAAACATTTTAAGCGAGAGACCTCATCATGTTCTTATTGACATGTATTAATGAACTCTTTTATACATGATGTATTTCATTATTTATTGACATTTTGAGACTGTCGACATCTATGGAATTTATATTTATTTGACAATAGAAGCCATCTCCATAATTTTTTATATTTTTTTTTCTGGACCCTTGGAGACTATACATCTCTAAGATCTTAGATTTAAGTTTAAGTTAGGGACTATACATCCCTTCAATGTAATTTTAGTACGTACCTATATGTATATTTTATACATGTAATGTAAATTTTGAAAATTTTGAAGAAAGGCCTTCTGCTTGAGTTTGTTGCGGCGCTTCTTCTCAAGCAATGGGTCTAGGAAGCGCTGGTAAATTATTTTTCTGACGTGTAAAAGTGCCGCTATGTGGCCAATTTGCTGAATAAATTATTGAATTGAATTGAATTGTAAATAGAAATGATCTGAAGCGAACTTAAAGCTTTAAGGGATTTCATTTATTGAATTCCTTTACAAATGTGTGAAAGCACAACCTTACTTCTGACGATCTAGACGGGAGGTTCATTTAGCAGAGGAATTATTATTCAGTGGTAGAAGAGGGGGTTAAACACAGACGTCTTCCTATTCCTACACAAACATTAACACTTCATTCGAATAAAATTGTGTTCGAAATCGTGCTTTTACAGGCCGTGTCCGCCGTGTGCCCTTGACCTGACCCTCGTGACTGACCTGACGAGGCGGCTGTGGGCCCGACGTTCTCCCACTTCATCTTGCACTGCGCCATATCCATGAAGCAGTGGTTCCGAAACATGATGCTGGGCTCGCGGGCGATGTAGCCCGGGTTACCGCACACGGGAGCGTAAGTGTCCGGGCATTCCTGCGACGATGAATTAAAAAAAATGAAAAAAAATGCAGAAATAAGGGACTTTGAAAACTTACTTTACTTAGGCCCACTTGCACCAAGCCGCTAACCTGAGGTTAGCCTCTTAACCCACGTCAAATTCATACAAGGAAATTTGAGTTAAGCGGTTAACCCGAAGGTACCTAACAGCTTGGGCCATACTGCGTCTTAGGAACTTAACACATAAACTTACTTTACTTTAAAAAGAACGATTAAGCATTTTTGCCCTATTCTTCGCCTTACATAAGTACCTACATCAATCCATACTTATATTGTTAATGTGACAGTGTGTTTGTTTGTCCTTCCTTCACGTCGAAACGACTGGACCAGTTTGGATTGGTATGGAGATAGTTTAAGACCCTGGGAATAACATAGAATAATTTTTACCCCTATATTTCTACGGGTCAAACCAGTTTTTTTCAAGACCTATAAATATATTAATCATGTACAATGTATCGGTAATGTAAATAATGTAATACTTATATAAGGGACGACGTCGCGCTCAACGGCTAGTATGTTATAAACAAATAAGTATCTTTCTATGTGAAGAAAATCTCCCACACGTGAAATTTTGGGGGAATGGAAGGGGTAATTAAAGCTCTCGACATCTAACTTACGTAGGGGCTCCAGGGTTTGAAAAATCGCCAAAATCAGCTCACGTAACATACATATATGCCCCCTTACGTATTTTATGCTTTAAACGAGAACTTAGATATATTTTAAATGAACTAATATGTTCTTGTATTCATTAACACAGCTCTAACAATTTCGAGGAATTTAGGCGTTTGCGGGGCCGACAGATGGATTTAGCTAGGTCTCACATCTGTGAATGCTCTCAGCTATTAACCGTGCAAAGCTCGGACGCTGAGGGACACAATTAATAACACTCTAGTGTTTCACTTTGTATAGAAAGAGACGATTGAATAGAAAATTGAAGTAGATCTCCCAAATTACTTGGAACCCAAGTCAAAGGTACTGTGGAGGACGCGCCGGTATTCATTCTCTGAAGGATATCCAGGCATTGAACTATGGAGCCTCTCCCGCCGCCGGCGGCGGCCAAACTCAGGGTTTTCTACCTACGCATTGGCTACCTACTAGTACCTACCTACTTATGTCTGATTCAACTAACCGGAGTGACGAATTATGATTACATCAGCGACTCTTATCGGTAATTAGTTTCGATTCACTTGACAAGGTAATTTTTCATGACATTGGTTAACAAAATGACCAAACAGGCCACTTGGTGGTAATTAGCGGTACTCCTGTGGCCCATCAAGGGTCGCAACTTCGTGAATGGGTCATCCAATATTCCCGAACAACGATTCCTTATTTTCCTACTTAGCTTGATAAGATCCCTATTATAGTCGTATTCGGGGAAATGGATCTCCAATTTCAATTGTAAGGACTCTATTGGGATAATATTTCAATAGATAGAACCATCGCTAAAATTTACTGAATAGAATAGACAATAGTTATTGGCTATAAATGCGAAAGTACCTAACTCTGTCTGTCTGTTACCTCTTCACGCCGCAACCGCTGGACTGATTTAGATGAAAGGTATGGACATAGTTGGAGTCTCGGAAAAGGACATAGGTAGGCTACATTTTAACCCGAAAAACACATCGCTCTCGAGGGAACGCGATAGCCGAATTCCACGCGGGCGCGATGTCGCGGGCAGATGCTAGTAAGTATATAAATGAAACTGAAATGTAAAAGTTCATTGTTTGTGTAGAAGTTGAGTAGGTACAAATAATATCAAATTTAAATATCTGTAGTGTATCGCACACGGGCACGGGGTCGGTTCCTCTCCGCGAGTAAATTTGGTACGGAGATAGTTGGAGTCCCGGGAAAGCTGCATACTTAATTCCGGAACGCGGTAACCGGATTCCACGCGGGCGAGGTCGCTGGTAAAAGCTAGCAAATCTAGCGATCGTACCAATTATCAATAGTACATTGTGTATTAAGGGTTAAGGGCGGTAAGCGAGGAATTGTAGTAAGTAGTTTTACTTTTTAATTTGTATTGTTTCTAAGTAAACAATTGAAAACAAATACATTACGGCCCCTGGGCTCATAAGAAATCTCGAAAGCCCTGAGGTCACAATCTGGGCCTTAGAGACCGCTTTGCCTGCTCGTAATAACACCGTTTTCGAGCAAGTGTGATAAAAATAAATTTGGAACTAAAGGTACTGATAATAAACAAATAGCTACTTTAAGCTGGTGGTAATTACACGATATTTAAAAATCGTAAAGCATGATGCAAGTATTGGCTATGAATGTTATGATTTTGTTAGGTAGGTACATAGGTGTACCAGTGTGAACTCAAACTTTCTAGGTCGAACAACTTTTGCTAATGCGCACCACGCGGTAAACTGTTTTGGGCGCTTATCTACCTACTTATATGTATAACTCTATTCTAATAATAAATAACTAGTACTTACCTAGCTGTATTCTTCGGCCTACTCTAGCATTTATACCTAATATTGTAAATAGGTAAGTATTAGGTACTTACTGTAGGGCATTTGTGGTAGCAAGAGCGCAATAGTGGGTCGTGGTATATATCATCAGGGATGACCTTAGGGACCTTGATCCAGGGCTTGTAGATCACTACCGGTCCTGGGCACAAAATCATGAGAAATAACGAATTAGCCAACTCACAGTTGTCTCTACTTCACACTATGACACTAGGTATAAAATTAAGAAAATAATTATACCGTGGCTGCATCTTTGTGAAAAAATGAGTAAGTATACTTTAGGTATAAAATGGCGAAATTTTTTTTTTCAGAGAGGGTATTATTTTTGGAGGGTCTTGTGGTTATTGGGAGTCGAATAAATATAAGCTAACTGAACAAATCTATATATATATATATATTTACTAATAATAAGTCCGTAGAAGATGTCGCGTCTGTACTTGAAAATTAAAATAAACTTTCAAGTCGATGGGACTATATATAAACGACACTGAACACAAAAAAAACCATTATTAGAAAAAGAATCTGTATGTACGAGGGGCGTTCAAAATATTCTCGGTATTGATATCTTATAACCTCTTTTTGAATTTGTTTTGTTACTGGCTGGTAAGGTTCATTCTTTGACATTAAAAAAAAGTATAATTCAAACCGAGATGTTCTTTTGTTTTTCTGCAATTTCTGAACAAACACGAACACAATGAGTGAATTAACAATGTTAACGAAATTAGAACATCGTTCCGTAATAAAATTCTTGACGAAACAGGGTAAAAACCAAAAAACCATAAAAGAGGAAATGGATTGTGTTTACCGTGAGTCTGCTCCTTCTTTGTCTACAATTCAAAAGTGGTCAAGCGAATTCAAACGTGGCAGGGAGAGTATTGAAGATGACCCTAGACCTGGCCGGCCTGTAGTAGCTACTTCACAAGAAAATATTGATCAGGTGGAAAACCTTATATTGGAAGATGGTCGAGTGAAGATAAAATCAATAGCTCAAGTAACCAATCTTTCTATTGGTACCGTACATGACATTATCCATGACCATCTTAATATGTCAAAGGTCAGTGCAAGATGGGTTCCGCGAATGCTGACTCGACTTCAAAAAGATGTGCGTGCAGCTTGCTGTTCCGATTTTATTGACCTGTGTGGTGAAAATCCTGATGAGGTTCTGCAAAAGATAGTTACTGGAGATGAAACCTGGGTTCATCATTATGACCCAGAGAGTAAACAGGAGTCCATGCAGTGGCACATTAAGGGTTCAGCTCATCCCAAGAAGTTCAAGGTCGTCCCTTCCGCTGGCAAGGTCATGGCAACAATATTTTGGGATTGTGAAGGAGTATTGTTGATCGATTATAAAGAAAAAGGTGTAAATATCACGGGACAGTACTACGCGAATATTCTACATCAATTAAGGGACGCAATAAAAGAATAAAGGCGAGGAAAGTTGTCTAAAGTTATTCTGCTTCTGCATGACAACGCCCCTGTCCATACTGCTCATATTGCCAAGGCAGCTATTGCTGAATGTGGGTTCGGAACTATAACTCATCCACCGTATAGTCCGGACTTAGCCCCCAGCTACTTCTTTTTGTTCCCCAATCTCAAAAAGGATCTGCGTGGAAATCGATTTTTTGACGATGAGGCGTTGAAGGCGGCAGTAGAGGAGCACTTTTATACCAAGGATAAAAAATATTTTTATGAGGGATTAAAAAAATTAATTGATCGATCTTTTAAGTGTATTAACATAGGGGGGGAGTATATTGAAAAATAAAAAATATCAAACTGTTCATACTTGTTTGTTTTCATTCCAATACCGAGAATATTTTGAACGCCCCTCGTATGTCCGGATTTTAATCGAAAACTATTGGTCGGATTGCAAGTTGCAACAAAATTTGGGTACCGTTCCAAATTTTGTTGCAATCCGTTTATAACACTGGTCAACATACTTATACGAGATGAAGCAAAACGTTTTATGGTATGGTAGGTAAAGGTATTATTTTATAACTCACCTATGGTTTGGATTATTCTTCGCCTCGTTGTTTCATTCACCACACTCTCGTCGACTTGCTGAAAACAGTTTATAATTTCAATAAATAAGTCATCATCATCATCATCATCATTTCAGCCGAAGGACGTCCACTGCTGGACATAGGCCTCCCCCAAGGCACGCCACTCAGACCGGTCCTGTGCTACTTGCTTCCACCGGTTTCCCGCGACCTTCACGAGGTCGTCGCTCCATCTTGTTGGAGGCCTACCGACAGCTCGTCTCCCGGTTCGCGGACGCCACTCGAGAACTTTCCGGCCCCATCGGCCATCAGACCTGCGAGCAATGTGCCCCGCCCACTGCCACTTAAGGCTCGCAATTCTTCGGGCTATGTCGGTGACCCTAGTTCTACTGCGGATATCCTCATTTCTGATTCTATCACGCAGAGAAACCCCGAGCATAGCCCGAGAATAAATAAGTAAGTAAACTGAAATGCGTTATTTAGTCAATTTGGTTATAATTATACGGCATATAAAAGAACGATTACGAACACAATTCGAATGAAGTGTCATTGTTGCGTGCGAGGACATTGTGGACACTTGTAAATGTGTGTGTACCAGTACGCGGGCCAATGATTCACTCTCCATCTCCGGATGAAACAAATGACGGTAAGGTCTAGATTCAGGCGGCTGCTTCCGTGGCCATTCTGTATGTAGTACTATTAAATATTCTGTGCCTAAACTTTACTTCTTGTCCATTTAACCGACTGGCTGAATTAACAATTCAATACCTGTAAAGGCATGTTCACGTGATGGGTGGCCACGAAGAAATTATCAACAGTGTTATTTATATTGTCACTGTAGAACATGGATGCATCGACAACGACTATTACTGATTGGTTAGTCTTCCCTGTGTCAGCAGCTTCTATCTGCATGTCACGGCACAAGTAGCTGTCGTTAACAGAAAAATCTAGATTATTCTCGCAGTTGTACTGCAACATGGAGCATTCGCTGTTAAATAGTCTGACTTTGAATCCGTTTTCATGTTCTCTGATGGCGCAGACGAGAGAGGTGTCACAGTCATCTGGTACACAGCTCTGGTTTCCAGTCCTTTCTACCGCAGCGACCGTCGAATTTGTCGAATTCGACAATGTTTGCTCGCAATATTCCATGTTGATCAATCCGTATTCTATGTAAGAAATCATTCACATGATTAATTAGTGCAAAGTACGAATTATTGCAGTTTATAATCAAGGTAGATGGAGTACCTATAGGTAGGTAGGGAGAAAGAGAAGAAGAAGCATAGAGCTTGGCGCCAACAAGAAGAAGAGCAAAGCTAGGATAACTCTACGGCTAAGAAATAAGTTGACTAGGTTGTTTATCAAAAAGACTAGTACAAGTTTAGTACAAAGCGATGTTACGGTGCTGACAAGAAATTGTCTTTCTTTAAACAGTATTTAAAAAATTTAAACGAAATCTATTTGATTTTGTGAAGCGAGTAAAATATATGTTAATATTAATTATATACTTTAAGAACTTGCCATTTCATTAAATAAGCTTTCATGAAATCATTTCTACGAAAAAAAATCGTGAAGTGGTGTGGTATCTATGTAAGAAGTTTGCATTTGAGTTGTCAGTTTGCTGTCGGAATAAAACTAGTAAGTAATGCATTGCATTATTTATTGTATATTTCCTGCAAAATACAAAATTTGGCGACGAGGATGCAATGGGATAGTTCTAGCGTTATCAACGTGTTAGCGGACATGTTTGGTAGGTTTGGACTGGTACGTTCTTAAGTCACTGACAATGCGGCTAATTGGGTAAAAAAATAACATTTTTTTTACACCTTTATTACGTAGAATAGGCTATTTTGAGATACTCATTTAATAGATTTTTATTTTGGTTCAGTATTAATTTAAATATTGAACTTTGAAATTCATTGATACTCATCGGTGAATTTTGGAGGCGCTGGCTGTATAATACCTAGATGTCAAAGCCACATCTAACATCAAAGATAGTAGTCCTTTCCCGTACGTCTCCTTCGGAAGCACGAGCCGGAGGCTGTAACTTAAATGGGAGTTTGCCTTCATTTCTACAGTCAGCAGCAGAAGTAGATAAGCTGTCCAGGTGTTCAAAATGACCTACACACGCCCTTAACGTCTTAAGAATAAGGTCGTGTGTAGGTCATTTTGAACACCTAGACAGCTTATCTACTTCTGCTGCTGACTGTACCATCCTTCTCCCTATGGACGGTTTTGTCAAAGGCCTCGATTATCTCTTCCTCTATTTGCATCTTAGTTTTGTGTTCGACTGGATCCCGGATGCCTCATGTCTTCTTCAGGTGATCTTTCCTTTCATCCAATGTCATTTTTGATAATTTGTAACATTCCACGCTACAATGTGTGTCTTTCCCATATCAGATGCATGTCTTTATAGTCGTGGTGGTAACTGTTTGGTTTTTAGACGTTGATGGTGATGAGTACAGGTAGGATGTAGTAGGCTCAGTATCTTTCCTTTCGTTGAATGTTGACTTTGCCATTGATTTCTTTGGAAAGAATTTTCTTTGGAGGCTCTAGCTCCACTCCAGCCTTTAAAAATGTCATCAACGCTTCTAGAACCTGTTCCGGTCCTGAGGAATGTATTTTCGAAGACTTACTTCTCTCCTAAAGACGTAGGATATTATGGGGAAAGGCCGACTCTACCAACGGTAGTATGAAGGCTGCACATTTCGATACTCCGAGTGAGTTGAGTGCTCTTATAGATGCGCATTTAATTTGTCGTACAGGTCGATGAGGTCTCTTTTCTCTCTCCAATTCTAATATAATCTCTTACGTAAAGTTCAATTAATAGTTCCTCTCTCACATAACGGGTCTTGAGCTCTTCGACGCACAAAGAATACGAGGCTCCCGACGGCGGGTAACTTTCCACGAGAAAGTGGACCTCTGTGCCTTCTTCCATGCTCAGCAGTAAGTATATACGAGGGGCGTTCAAAATATTCTCGGTATTGGAATGAAAACAAACAAGTATGAACAGTTTGATATTTTTTATTTTTCAATATACTCCCCCCCTATGTTAATACACTTAAAAGATCGATCAATTATATTTTTTAATCCCTCATAAAAATGTTTTTTCACGTCTCATGCTCTTAAAATGTTACTTTAGTCTCTGCACATCGGGACTAAAGCTCTTTTTTAGTCTCTAGGGACTAAAGTAAAATTTTTTTAATTGACATTGGAAACCCGCCTAAACAGCCAACCACAGAGTTTGTGAAAGGAGGATTATTCCCATTTCCAGTGAACCTAGACAATTTCTAGGGCGTGAAAAAACGATTTAATTTCGTGAAACACGATTTAATGATTACGAATACCTATGAATCTTGTTTTATTTAAAGTGAATACATTTAATAATGCATGACCCAATTAGTTTTAAAATATTTTGAATCTGTTGGCTAAATATCATTCAAAACGTCACGTGATAAAAAACAGGTCAAGTGCGAGTTGGACTCGCGCACCGAGGGTTCCGTACCTACAAACTTGATGATGCAAATTTAACAATACAAACTTATTATTTGCGGTTGGTGAAGTAGACACGGCTACTGCGCCAACCGCAAATGATAAGTTTGTATTAGTAAATTGGCTTTTCTTGCATCAAAATATATAATATTTACGGTTATCAGATTTATTCCTGTACGTGTGCTGTAAGACCTTGCTTCTGGCCAAATTTCATGATTCTAGGTCATCGGGAAGTAGCCGGTTATCTACTTTGTTATAATAAATATCGTAATTTTGTATGAAACTTCGTTTTTTTTCCTCGCATTCGAAGTGAAAAGCAGAGTGTTTAACGCGTGACTAAACAACCATAATGACACTCGAACTATAGCCACCCTCGCTCTGCTCGGGTGGCTAAACATCTCGTGTCATAATGGCTTCTTTTAGTCCCTTGATAAACAATCTACTATTTATCCTTGGTATAAAAGTGCTCCTCTACTGCCGCCTTCAACGCCTCATCGTCAAAAAATCGATTTCCACGCAGATCCTTTTTGAGATTGGGGAACAAAAAGAAGTCGCTGGGGGCTAAGTCCGGACTATACGGTGGATGAGTTATAGTTCCGAACCCACATTCAGCAATAGCTGCCTTGGCAATATGAGCAGTATGGACAGGGGCGTTGTCATGCAGAAGCAGAATACCTTTAGACAACTTTCCTCGCCTTTTTTCTTTTATTGCGTCCCTTAATTGATGTAGAATATTCGCGTAGTACTGTCCCGTGATATTTACACCTTTTTCTTTATAATCGATCAACAATACTCCTTCACAATCCCAAAATATTGTTGCCATGACCTTGCCAGCGGAAGGGACGACCTTGAACTTCTTGGGATGAGCTGAACCCTTAATGTGCCACTGCATGGACTCCTGTTTACTCTCTGGGTCATAATGATGAACTCAGGTTTCATCTCCAGTAACTATCTTTTGCAGCACCTCATCAGGATTTTCGCCACACAGGTCAATAAAATCGGAACAGCAAGCTGCACGCACATCTTTTTGAAGTCGAGTCAGCATTCGCGGAATCCATCTTGCACTGACCTTTGACATATTAAGATGGTCATGGATAATGTCATGTACGGTACCAATAGAAAGATTGGTTACTTGAGCTATTGATTTTATCTTCACTCGACCATCTTCCAATATAAGGTTTTCCACCTGATCAATATTTTCTTGTGAAGTAGCTACTACAGGCCGGCCAGGTCTAGGGTCATCTTCAATACTCTCCCTGCCACGTTTGAATTCGCTTGACCACTTTTGAATTGTAGATAAAGAAGGAGCAGACTCACGGTAAACACAATCCATTTCCTCTTTTATGGTTTTTTGGTTTTTACCCTGTTTCGTCAAGAATTTTATTACGGAACGATGTTCTAATTTCGTACTCATTGTGTTCGTGTTTGTTCAGAAATTGCAGAAAAACAAAAGAACATCTCGGTTTGAATTATACTTTTTTTTAATGTCAAAGAATGAACCTTACCAGCCAGTAACAAAACAAATTCAAAAAGAGGTTATAAGATATCAATACCGAGAATATTTTGAACGCCCCTCGTATGTCACCTTGATCAATTTTTGGGTCGGCATCTATCTTACCGTATGTTACCGTCAAATTTCTTAAATTTTATATCCGGTAACTTGCTCTTTAAAAATTACGTCCAGGGTGGTTTCTATTTTTATCCACCGCTCCCTGTACTCTAATGCCGTACAAAGTTATTTTTCTAAATCTTCGTCTTTAAGCAAGCATTATTTTATATTTTGGTCTAATAATGCCAACTGAGACGAAATTTCTTTTAATTTTCTGAACTCGGACTTAGGACTAAGAATCTCTTTCGCATGGCCTTCTTTTATCATTGTATCCATTTGTTTGCACATGTCGTAAAAATACGCCATTGGATTTTCCTCTCTTTTTTATATAAATCCATTTTAATCTCGAGTCACGGTCGCCACATTTTATAAAACGATGTTTTTCGCTTAATATTTTTATTTGACAAACTAACAGTTATGACCATAGACATAAATAATACTTCGTATGGACCCGGCCTAACGTAGATACATGTCATGTTTCCCCACTTCATTGGTGTCCAATCCAAAGTTAAACTTATATCTTGACACTAAAGCTGGGTCACATTTTTTCAACAACGAGACGAGATTTTAGATACTGAGAAACAGTTTCGAAAAAAGTTTTTTTTAAAACGCTTATTGTCACGCACGCTCGGTGACAGAACTTTGGATTGGACACCGTGGAAGTGGGGACATATTACGTGTACGTTAGACCGGGTCTATATTATTTACGTCTATGGTTATGACATATTCTAAATCTAGTTGAAAACTTAGGTTGAAAACGAAAGATATTTTTCACTTCTCATGCTCTTAAAATGTTACTTTAGTCTCTGCACATCGGGACTAAAGCTCTTTTTTAGTCTCTAGGGACTAAAGTAATTTTTTTTTAATTTACATTGGAAACCCGCCAAAAAGCCAACCACAGAGTTTGTGAAAGGAGGATTATCCCCATTTCCAGAGAACCTAGACAATTTCTAGGGCGTGAAAAAACGATTTAATTTCGTGAAACACGATTTAATGATTACGAATACCTATGAATCTTGTTTTATTTAAAGTGAATTCATTTAATAATGCATGACCCAATAGTTTTAAAATATGTTAATAGTTTTCAAGTTTGAATCTGTTGGCTAAATATCATACAAAACGTCACGTGATAAAAAAGAGGTCAAGTGCGAGTTGGACTCGCGCACCGAGGGTTCTGTACCTACAAACTTGATGATGCAAATATAAACTTATTATTTGCGGTTGGTGAAGTAGACACGGCTACTGCGCCAACCGCAAATGATTAGTTTGTATTAGTAAATTGACTTTTTTTTGCACCAAAATATATAATATTTACGGTTATCAGATTTATTCCTATACGTGTGCTGTAAGACCTTGCTTCTGGCCAAATTTCATGATTCTAGGTCATCGGGAAGTAGCCGGTTATCTACTTTGTTATAATAAATATCGTAATTTTGTATGGAACTTCGTTTTTTTTCCTCGCATTCGAAGTGAAAAGCAGAGTGTTTAACGCGTGACTAAACAACCATTATAACACTCGAACTATAGCCACCCTCGCCCTGCTCGGGTGGCTAAACATCTCGTGTCATAATGGCTTGTTTTAGTCCCTTGATAAACAATCTACTATTATAAAATACATGAAGGTTGAACAAGCGTCTTAACAGAGAGTATACTTATTATTCTGTAAAGTTTCATAAGTATTTAACATCTTCAATCGCAGTGCCTTGATAGTGATGCTTCTGGCTTTCTAGCAGCGAGACCGTTCTGTTTGTAATTCATGTAAATGATAATAAAAATGTTAAAAGATAATCTACTTACTCGAAAAATCTCTAATGATGTTTACAGAAAACAAGCGTATTTTCTTTACTAATAGGGATATTAGAAAGGATAAATTATATAATTAAGAATTAAGAAAGAGGATTAAATGAATGTTGTTTTTATCGGAAAATAACGAGTTTTTTCTGGAATGATTAGCTAAGTACAAGGATTTATTTCGAAGCATAAAATGAAACAGATGTTGTGAAATTGCGAGATCTCATAAAATTTAAACTTTAAACTTTAGTTTTCTTAGCCCCTCCACTTTCACGTTGCGGAATGAAGGCGATGAAGTTTTTAGAAAAATACTTTGGGTGGGTAAGTTAATAATAACAGGTAAGTACTTAAGTTAAAAAATGTTTTAAATAAAAAAGTTAAAACCGCCTTCAAACTCCGACAGACTGCGATGCCAATATCAAGTTCACTATATGATTATCATTTCTTTTGGTCGGTTCACTTGACACCGACTTCGCAGTCAGTCGGAGTTTGAAGGCTGTTTTTATTTTTTATTTAAAAAAAATTTCGGCTACACTTTCCAAACATTACTATAGAAGTACATAAGTAACTCTGAAGTCTTCGAAATTGACACCAAAATCATCTACGTGCTAGCAAATTTCGAGGAGTTCCCTCATTTTCTCATGGATCCCGTCATCACAACTGAACCAAATTAATATGGGACCAACTTGAAAGTACCACCTTTCGAACAAAGAAGAATCATCGAAATCGGTTCACGTTTACTATTTATTTTTGGTGAACATACCTAAAAAAAAAAAGAAGATTCTGACGAATTGAGAACCTCCTCCTTTTCTTGACGTCGGTTAAAAAGGAAAATGAGAGGACGTTTCGAAGCGGATGTGAACAGAAAGGTCTAGTTATAATAATATTTAATTAGTTAACTTCCTTGTTTTGACTTTAACAAATAAAGGAAGTGTATTTTTATACTTTATCTATAGATAGATAATTAAGAGGGTTTATTCCGAAAGTTAGCAACGTCGCAAAAAGCTGTCATATATTTCGTTGTTTTCATTAATATCTGAATTAGCTATTTGATTACAAACAATTCAACACATATTTCAGCATTTTTAGAAATTCCATATTTTAAAGCGGTGAAATAGGGGATGAAAATCAACATTTTTCAAGTTTTAAACGACCGAATTCTTATGATTTAGATATCCGATTACACTATTATCCGATTAGGTACTTAACAGACAAAAAAGCATTCGCTATAATCTCACAGTCGATTTTCTCCTAAAAACTACTGCATCGATTAAGTTAAAATTTGGTACGTATACGTAAGTTTGTGACCCAAAGACGGACGTGTAACGAAAATAAATGAATTTTAAACATAGACCCTATTTTTGGGGGCTAAATTTGAAAAAAATTAATGAAGTATTTCAAACTATATCGTGTGACATATCAAATGGCGAAAAATTACCCCCCCCCCCCCCGATCTTCGAAACTACGAGGATAGCTTGATTAATAGATTACAAACTCGCGTGGAGAGGGTTCCGACCCTTGATTATTTTCAACGACGTAATTTTCAAACCGTTTCACAGGATAAGCTCTTTTATATGATAGATTTCAAATACCATGGACTTCTTAATAATTTTCCTGTAATGTAGGTATAGGTCAATAACTATCCTCCGTATTTTTTCCAAAAATTTAGGTTCAGTGGTTTCAGAGACTATTGTAATTTTTCGCCTATTTTCTTAAATAGCTCAAAAAGTATTGACAAAAAAAAATTTACATCCTCATTAGAAGTACTATCATTTGATATCACACGATATAGGTAGTTTGGATTTTTTTCAGATTTAGCCCCCAAAAATAGGGTCTATGTTTAAAATTCATTTATTTTCATTACACGTCCGTTTGGTCCAGTAGTTTCGGAGAAAATCGACTGTGACAGACGGATGGACAGACACACGAGTAATCCTATAAGGGTTCCGTTTTTACCTCTTGAGGTTCGGAACCCTAAAAATACTAGAATTAAACATTTTCAAAATTGCTTTCTTGGGGTTAGACACGAGGATATTAGGTACCATTTTAGGTACATTTTACAAAAAAATATTCAGCGGTATCGTATCTGGAGGAGCCCAAACTTTTTTTTTTTGAAAATGATTTTTATTTCAATAGAAAGCACGTGACTGAATTGTAATAATGTGATATATTTTGAGAACTGGCTCAAAAAGTACTTTAATTTGATATTAAAGTACTTACAAATTACGACGCAACTACCGCAATTAAAAAAAAAATTGGTCCTACGGGTTAAATTGATTTAAATATGGACTAAAGATCAATCGTACCGATTTTCATGCTTTTAACACTATCTGCAGCCATTTTAGGCCTACTACCAGCACTATGGGAGGAACTTTCGTAAGCGTCGTCAAACTAACTTTTCCACTGGCGCGATCTATTGGGAAGGTTTGAGTGTTTACGCTAAAACGGCTCAACCAATTTGCATCAAATTTGACACGAAGATAGTTTGTGACTTGGATTAACACATAGGCTGCTTTTTATCCCGGTAATCATCCCTTCAGGGGGTAATAAGTGGGATGGAAGTTCAGTATGAAATCCTATGACGAAGTCGCTGGTAAAAGCCGTATAAAATAAATAACAACGTACCTTCCTCATCTTCCACGGTACATCCGTACTTGAGCATCTCGCATTCGTTTTCAAATAACCTCAGCTTCAACCCCTCCCCCCCTCCCTGCCCCCGGTCCTCCTTAATCCCGCAAACCGCCTTATCGGAGTCCTCACACACCAAATCCCTGCAGAAGTTATCTTTTTCTTCATTCATTAAAATTAAATTTATTTTAGATGCAAACAATAACAGTGTCAAAGCATCCATTTTTGCGATAATCAGTAGCACGAGAGGTAGTAAATCGATGTGATTATGCCTCCGCTCGTAAACTCATTGTAATTAAATTTACAGTTTGAATTTATAGGCGTTAAGTAATATTCGCTCGAACGATCGCGTGTGATGTTGCTGCTGAACAAATGCGAATAGAGAACATGCCGAGGATAAGGAAATCCTTAAATCTATACCTAAGTAGGTACATTAATGGTGCTACAGATCTGCGCAACGTCACGTCACCACTAGGTAGGTAGGTATACTATTAAACTAGCAATATTTGTATATTACTTGTAATCGCGTTCTCAAAAACGGCACTAACGATTTAGAATGAAATGTATTTGGGTTTTTGGGGGTGACAAATCGATTTCTCGTATGTAGGAAAATTCATTTATAGCTATTTCCACCAGAGCAGAGCTCGGACGCCCAGGTAGGTCTGTACTTAATAAATTAAATAAAAATCTTCCCATAGGTAGGTACTTACTCATACTCATAGGTCATCATCATCATCATTTCAGCCAAAAGACGTCCACTGCTGGACATAGGCCTCCCCCAAGGCTCGCCACTCATAGGTACTCATATCATTTATTGCCAAACCATGGTTTTTACAGGATGCTTACTTAACCATTCTATTTAAATTGCATAATGTGTTCTGCAAATAATTTTAACTAAGATTTATCCACAATGCTATGCCGCCGTCTCCTCCATGCAAATATTCAAAATATGACGTTTTACCGGCTACCGCTGAACTGATTTCGACGAAGTCCGTACTTAGGTAATATCATAAATGCGAAAGTAGCTCTGTCTATCTGTCTGTTACCTGTTCACACTTCAACCGCTGGACCGCTTTAGACGAAATTTGGTATGGGGATAGTTGGAGTCCCGGAAAAGGACAGCCTAACTTTTTATCCTGGAAAAACGCATCGGTAGTTCCCGCGGGAACGCGATAACCCAATTACACGCGAGCGAAGACTGTTGCGGGCAGGAAGCTAGTTGTACCTACATAAATATCAAAATCAATATTCCCTGCATGTTGTCTATTACTTTGTTTACGTTCCGAACTCCTGAACGATAACTCCGGCCTTATCAGGCGGCCTATTGTTCCAGCGACGATTTCCGATAGGACATGAATGAAGCGGATCAAACACCGATTTTACTATGTGATTGATTAATATGAGTTTACTTTAGGCCGGCTAGGCTACCTACAATAAGTTTGCACAATATTTTTATGGCGCAATTTAATTGAAATACCCCTTGCGATCAAACGATCAATATTATCACGAAATAAAATTGCGCAATAACTTTGATGCGTCTGCCGCTGCCGTCATTTGTGTAAGGCCGGCCCTTAACGATCAATTAAATTGCACAAAATTTCGAATTGTGCAATATTTTTGACCGCTTAGGGTTAGTATTGAAGATTGCGCAATCATTGAACAAAAGTTTGAACAAGTTTAATTTTTATTGCACCATCTTTTTTTATTTATTGTACCGTTTAGGATCATTATTGCACAATATCTATGTTGAGCCACCACGGGGACAGCACGCGCGCATAGAAAACAATGGCGAATTAAAAAATTTAAGAATGGGAATTTCTTCTTGAATTGTATACCACTATATAGAGAATTGCCGACTCTGTGGAATAGTGGAATATTAAGTCCACCGAATATCACAACAGTGACTAAAAAAAAAAAACTTTAAGGCTAGTCTTTCTCGCAAGAAATTACTTACACAAATGTCGGCAGCGGCAGACGCATCAGAGTTATTGCGCAATTTTATTTCGTGATAATATTGATCGTTTGATCGCAAGGGGTAGTTCAATTATATTGCGCCATAAAAATATTGTTCATAGTTATTGTAGGTCTAAGGCCTAAGTCCCAGAGAATATCAATCCTATTATAGCGCCAAGTTAAGGTAACCTTTCTCGTATAGCTCGCAAAATAGGACCCATGTAGGTAAAAGGGGCTCTATTAGTCTTAAATAGGGATAGGTATTAGTACATTACAGAACTAGGGTGGTGAATTCGCAAATGTCCCAGATCGCAGGTTTCTGTGGCCCGAACCGAAGGTGAGGGCCATAAATATGCGATCTGGGGCTTTACGAATTACCGCCCGTGGCTTGTCAAAAGTTTTACATCTTGCCTTGGCCAAGAAGTGAGATTTTCTCTCCGCGTAGCGGGCAGTAAATCCCACTTTACGGCCAAGGGTGATGTAAAAGCTATATAAAGACTTCGAAATCTTCGAATATAGGCCCAGTTAACAACCTCGATTCTGTGAAGCAAAAATCAAATCTCTTTATCCTGCTAAGCGCTTTTTTATCATAAATAGAATAGAAAAATGTTTATTTACTTACCAACTAATTTTACAAACATACAATTGAGTTACATTTGAAACAAGTAAGTAAGGTGACAAGAATAGACTCAGAGCCTGTATCGCAGAACTCATTTAATATAAGTTTTATGTAAGTAAAATTATTATAGAGTAGGAAACGGCCGATTGGTTCGTCCAAACGTGAACGATATCGTGCACGAGTAGGTACATACCTGCGGAAATCAGATTTTGTCTCGCATTTCCCGTGTAGCTTGTAGGTAGGGTTGCCATCTCTAAAATTTAGCAACTAGGCGAAGTCGCGTGAAAACCTCGGTTTTTGGATCCGGTTTTTGGTTCAGTTGGTAGTGACCCTGCCTCCTGATCCCACGGTGCGGGTTATTCGAGTCCCGCTCGGGGCAGACTTTGTGTGATAAGCACGAATGTTTGTACTCGAGTCATGGATGTTTAGTATTTATATATGTATAGCTTCTGCCCGCGACTTCGCCCGCGTGGAATTCGTTTATCGCGTTCCCGCGGGAACTATGCGCTTTTCCGGGATAAAAAGCAGCCCTGTCCTTTCCCGGGACTCCAACTATCTCCATACCAAGTTTCATCCCTCCCCAGTTGCCAAACTATTGCCGAGGAAGGAAAGGACTTGGAGTGGGCTATGTGGATGGGAGGTGTGGACAGGAAAAGTAGGCTATGGAGTGAGATAACGGACATCTGCCTTGATCAATATCAGACGGTGACTCGCCGCTTACGCACTAGCCAAGAGGCTAGCCTTCGTAGGCCTCCTATACAGGCCACCGCACGGGCGGCGAGGGAGCAACACTGAAGTAAGCAGCTAAGGGTGTGGAGAGGTGTGCACCGGTTTCGCCATCGCGGATCGCGCCTCGTGCGCAACCCGGAGCGGGTTTCCCCGTTATTACGCAGATTGAGCGTTCCACACTTTCAAGAATATTATTATTATGTCAACAGTATTGGCAGCCCAAGACTTGAAATGTTTAAACTCAGACTAGAAATGAAACTCTGAGCGGACGCTCCCCGGACGCCCTCTAAAATACGACAAATCCGGGGAAACCCAGCCGGATGGCAACCCTATGTGTAGGTACCCGGGTTGAACGCCACTATATTCAATAACACCCCCTCTAAAATCCGTCCCCTGTCTCGTCTATTCAATCATCAATATGCAAGATACAATATAAAACTCTTACGTTACTGACTGACTTGATGACCACGCACAGCCGAAACTACTAGTCGTAGAGAGCTGAAATTTAGCATGTAAGTTCCTTGGGGACTGTAGTGTATGGGAAGCACTTAGGGAGGATTTCCCGAAATTCCCATCCCACGGAGACGAGATAAAACTGGTTTTTTCACATGGGCGTACCGAGGGGGGGGGGGGTTGATTTGATATAATTAAGAATTCGAAATGTCAATGTGATATAAATATAATGTAATTATTATTAGATAGATATTGGATCATTTAATTAGGTGCTATGTCAAATAATTCCAAACGACGTCAACCTCAAACGACGACCCGATGAGCGATCCCATATGGAAAAGCGAGATCGCATAGACCCCCAGTACCGACAAGCCGTCTGGCCGGCGGCGTGGCGGGAAACTTTGCGAATTGGGTCAGTGCAGTGCTGCCGAGCAGTGGCGGACTAAGCCTGTCGGGGGCCCGGGGCGGAAAATCGAAATGGGGCCCCCCTCCTTGCCTGTGTAGATGTGTTGATGGTGTATGTTAGGCTCCCGTGCATTGACTACCTAACACATTTAGTTGAAATTCGTTCGCTTACCATGAGGTGGCCTGTGTGCTCGTTTGCATTTATACATCCATACTTAATATTATAAATGCGAAGCGAAAGTAACTTTGACTCTATGTTGCGTATTCACGCTCAAATCGCTTCACCAATTTAGATGAAATTTGGGATGGATGGAGATAATTGTAGTCCCGATGTAAGACATATGCATTGTAGCCTATATTTATTCCGAAAAACGTATCTAGTTTCCGCGGGAACGTGAGCGCTACAACCGAATCGTACGCGGACAGAGTCGTGGACAGAAACTAGTCCATTTTCTAATATTATAAAGTAGCTTCTGCCCGCGACTTCGTCCGCGTGGAATTCGGTTATAGCGTTACCGCGGGAATTGAGCGTTAAACTATAACAGATTATATACGAAAACCTTCCTCTTAAAACACTCTATCAACTAAAAAAAACCGCATCAAAATGCGTTGCGTAGTTTTAAAGATTTAAGCATACATAGGGATATAGGGACAGAGAAAGCGACTTTGTTTTATACTATGTAGTGATGCGAAAGGAACTCTGTCTGTACCTCTTCATACTTCAACCGCTGGACCGATTTAGATGAAATCCGGTACGGAGTAGTAAGCGCGAAATCTGGTAGTTCTGATTTTTTGCAGGCTTGTTTATGTTGTTGGTCTAATGTCTAATCCAAGTTTGTGACCTCAAGCGCTGAACGCAACTTTGTCAAAAATAAAAAACAGGAGAAAATTTCGGCTGTTTTTCAGATTTTGGCGATTTTGACCCCAAAGGACTAGTTTTTGATACTACCTTCTCAGGACGTTTTTAAAGAAGACTAATTTTTCTATGATATGAGACTAGAACCGTCTCTGTGTACCCAATAGTTTCTGAGATAAAGCTTTTCAGAATTCATAATTTTTCAGAACTTCTCAATATTTTAGAAGTCACTCGAACAGCTGTAGAGATCTTCTACTATCCCCATTCTAAGTCCCGCGCCTTCACATTTCAATCTCTAGCAGTATGTGTTTCCAATTACCTCCGTCGGAGTGCGCTAGTGTTGCTCGTTTGGGGTCATGAATTGGAGTCACCTGTAGCATTTTTATATCCTACTAACTTTTGAAGGCGACTTCGTATGCCCATATTCATCAACATTTAAACTCCCGTTTTTCCCGTCCCCGTAGGAATTTTGGAAAATCCTCTCTTAGCGCACCTCTACATCTCTTAAGAAACCTACATGCCAAATGTCAGCTTCCTACAACCAGCAGTTTCAGCTATGCGTCACAACACACCAAAAGAACTTTGGGGTAACCATCGAACTACTGCCACCTTTCACCTATAGTTAGCAGACAACGCTCAGCCAAAACTGATGGTCGTAGGAAGCTGAAATTTAGCATGTAGGTTCCTTAGAGTAAAGGCGCACTAAGAGAGGATTTTCTAAAATATTTGCGGGAACGGGTAAAACGGGAGTTTAAATTTTGATGTAGAAACATCAAAATTAATTTTTTTATTTTCGTATGCACAGAAGTGCATACGAAATCGCCTTCAAAAGCTAGTAGGATATAAAAATGCTACAGGTGGCTTCAATTCGTGACTCCACACGAGCAACACAGCCGTCGAAGGTAATTGGAAAAACATCCTGATAGAGTTGTTCAATGACTTCTAAAATATTGCAAAGTTCTGAAAAATTATGAATACTGAAAAGCTTTATCTTAGAAACTATTGAATACACAGAGACGGTTATAGTCCCATATTATAGCAAATTCACTCTTCTTTAAAAACTTCCTGAGAAGGTAGTATCAAAAACTAGTCCTTTGTGGTAAAAATCGCCAAAATATGAAAAGCATCCGAAATTTTCTTGTTTTTTTTTTATATTTTTGCAAAGTTGTGTTCGGCGCTTGAGGTCACAAACTTGGATGATACATTAGGCCAACATCATAAATAAGCCTGCATAAAATCAGAACCACCGGATTTCGCGCACGCACTGATGTATAAAGTTACTGGATTAGAAGGACATAGGCTACTTTTTAACCCGGAAAAACACATAGTTTCCGCAGGAGCGCGATAACCGAATTTCACGCGTGCAAAGCTGAAGTCTAACTAAAAATCTTCTTAAAAAACGTCCCGAAAAGTTAGTATCAAAAACTAATTCATTAAGGTCAAAATCGCCAAAATCTGAAAAGCAGCCGTCGCAGTATATTTTATTTTTTATTTTTGACAAAGTTGCGTTCGGCGCTCGAGGTTACAAACTTGGATTATATTATATTAGGCCAACATCATAAACAAGTCTGCAAAAAATCAGAACTACCGGATTTGACGCACATGCTGAGTTACTGGATTAATTTACGTATTATCATTATATTCCCACGGAGTCCATATTATGCGCTTAACACGGTACCGCGAGCTTTCGAGCGATTACTAATAGCCATAGATTATGACGATTTGTTTCCTTTGTTTCCGAAAAAATCAAGTGCTTGAACCTTAGAGTTGGGAATGTTGGGATGTTTTACCAATAACTAAGTATCTATGGAATGGACTAGGGCTTCCAAATCCCGGGACTATCGTAATCCCGGGATTAATATCGGGATTGGCGCAGTCAATCCCGGGATCCCGGGATCCCGGGATTGGGTACTGCTTGTATGTGATGGGAGAAAAAAATACCAAATTTAAGTCATACACAAAACATCTTAATACAAATCAAATCGCAAATTGTTTTAAACAGTTTAGGCAGAAGTTTTAGAAGATGGCTTTCATAAAACCTTAACCTTACTGAAGGATTATCCATCCTACCACCGTCTCATGATTACAAGCGGTTTTTGAGGGTTGTCGTATAGCCCACAGTCTTTCGCGCAGGTTTGACTACTTCATGAATACCAAAAAAGTCGATCTCAGAAAGGGCTACAGTACTTAGACTTACTGGCCGGATGGTCATACAGAAGACCGAAGCAAATAAAACCTTCCACATTACATGGCATTCGTGGATTACGCCTACGACGAGAAATCATTTGACTCTATTGATACCGTAATCCACAACAGCCCAAGGGCTGTGCTGCAATCTCCCCGCGCCAGCCTCTGGCTCTTTGACTGTGCCACTCACTATTCGAAGTGTTGAAGTTTCTGTATGAAAACGCCACTACCCGTTCGACACAGGAGAGCACAAATTCTATTCCTCTGATGCGGAGAATTACACAAAACTGTTTACAGCTGCAGTCGAGGATGCTTTCATGGTTCAGAACTAAAAAGGACGAGGCATCAATAATCTCATGAGGAGTTGGTAGTTCGTACTCATATTCGACTTACCGATGACAGTATAGGTAGTAAATCCTGAACCCCTGAAACCTGGAAGATGTCAGTGCTATATTTATTGATCTCAGAAGAGTCTCCAACCGACTTGGTCTGAAAATGAATACCTATGGACAAGACGAAAATTGTCTCTAATGTCCATGTTGTAGGTACCTACCAACTCCCGTAACAAGTTCTGTGCTCGAAAGGGGACGATTATGTACACCAGGAAGAAAATGTCCAAATAGGTATGTTTAGTTAGTTCAATGAGAAACATAAGTTTTTTGTCTCGGCTGAGCATCGATCGGGAGTTCGGGAAGCATTGCAGTGGTTTTTTTATCCAGATTTTCTCAGGCTCAAGTCTTTGACTACTGTGTGTCGCCAGTGATATTTAACTAAAGGATAAGACGTGGGCGCCAATGATGTGTCTCATAAAAAAACTCGTTCATTCAAACGGCAACGTAGAGGGCTAATTTGTATTTGATATAATCAAAAATGATGATATGTGGATGATGTCCGCAATAGAACTAGGATCACCGACATAGTCCGAAGAATCGGAAGAATTGCGAAACTTCAGTAGTAACTCTAATATTTGAGAAAGTTCACAAATGACAACCTCAAACCGGGAGAGAAGATGTCAAAAGCCTCCAAAAAGATGTTGTGACGACCAGGTGAAGGTCCGAAGGATCCTGCGGATTTCTATGGCACAAGATCGGTCTAGCAGCTGATATGATGAATGAATATCTCAGTAAATTATCTTTACATCATAGCTGAAGACCGATTATTTTGATAGGAAACTCAATCCCGGGATCCCGGGATTGAAATAGAAATCCCGGGATTCAAAAAGCCCTAAAAAATAGGCGGGATCCCGGGAACCCGGGATCCCGGGATCCCGGGATTGGAAGCCCTAGAATGGACTGTGGGGCCGTCACGTCAACTAGGTCGAAACCAGAACATTGGCGTAACAATAGAGTGGCAGTGGCGCGTGGCAGAACGGGAAGAATTCCCTAATTCTCTACCTGAGCTGAGGGGGCCCCGGCCCAAGAAGCCGCGAGGAAAGAAAGGAAAATCCAAAAATTTCAGTTGTGTAATTTTGTAAATTAACGGGGCTGGGGCCCTATAGGTACGAAAGATTTACCTCGGGGCCTCGAGCGTGAGGTGTTACAGTTACGCCGCTGCCTGGTCGAAACTATTTTTCAAGTTGTTTTGCCTTGAGTACTATATTATTTGGTGATTAGGGGGCCCCCTAGGACTGGGGGCCCGGGGCGGACCGCCCCCGCCGCCCCCCCCTTAGTCCGCCACTGCTGCCGAGCCACGTCGGAGTCCGTGGTGGGTACCTACTTACGCGCCCATGTTATGTAGGTCGGGAACGCCATAAAATTGATAACATTTAATTTTATTAACATCTAGGTACATTTTATTAGCTAGTTATATCAAAAGTCTGAAAAAACTAAAAAGTCGGTTTATGGACGATAATTTTACGTGATAACGTCATAGGAAAACATTGAAGAATATGTCCCGTTACGTGGGACATACATCGCCATGAGGACATACATTGACATACAATTGCGCCATGTTTTTTCGTGGGCGCGTCGGCGTTCATCAATTTATAAGACGTTATCATGTCAAAACATCCTCACTCTAAAAACTGAGTTAAGGGCGTAAGTCAAGGAGTCGCGTCTGAAACTTGATGATTAATTAAAAGAAACTTGTTGATCTAGTGTTAACCCTGGTTTCGGAGCACGCAATACAGTATGGGCTGTGCCACTCTTCTTGTATCATTTCTCTATGGTTCTAGAAAGCTGTAATTTGGCATGAATAGTTACGACTCATACAATGGGTGTCAAGGATCATGTGCAGGAGCGTCTTAATACCAGAGATGTCGGGCAGCAACCGATTTATTAATTGACTTACCTATATCTACCCACATGCCTTAAGATAGCCACAACCCCAATGTGTATTTAGGTACAAAATGTATTTAGGTACTTAACGCCGACCATATATATAACAATAATAAATACCTACATAGGAAGTATAATCATAAGAAGTGACATAATCATTTCTGTTTCCATGTAATCCATACTTCCATACTAATATTATAAATGCGAAAGTAACTCTGTCTGTCTGTCTGTTTGTCTGTCTGTCTGTTACCTCTTCACGCTTCAACCGCTGTACCGATTGAGATGAATGAATGAATGAATGAAATTTAATTGTCAAAAGTGGGTGTACAAAGATCTTAATAACTAAATATTATCACCACAATTTACCTATAGACAGGCATACAAATTTGTCATGAACATATAAAAGTATTACAGTTTACTTATTCATTAAAATATTCATTAAGACTATAAAAACATTTCTGTGTTAACCATTTATATGTCATATTCTTAAATATATATAATTCCTTATCCTCAAACATATCTGGCAGTTTATTATAAATTGTAATACACATTATAAATGAGTTTGTATATGCCACTGACTTGGCGGGGGCAAACATCATGAGCTTGTGTGAACAGCGATTTGTATTTGTGCACAAACACGCAGACCTCATAGATGTACAAGCACGGGAATGTGAGGATTTTGTGTGTAATGAATAAAGGACGACAAGAAGTAAACCAGTCAATTCTAAACATCGCTCTGATGCAACGTTTCTGCGCAAAAAATAATCTATCTCTCAATGTACATTGTACAATTTCCCCATATTACTAAGCCATATCGCAGCGTAGAATTGACGTAACCATGATAAGCCAATACTGCGGTTTTACTTGATACAGTTTGACTAAGCCTTCTCAGTGCGAATACGAAGCTATTTACTTTGGAACACACTTTATCCACATGTTCATTCCAATTACAGTTAGAATCTATAATTATCCCTAAAAATTTGGTTTGCTTAACTTCTTGAATAGGATCACTGCCAAAATGTATATTTAAGTCATGAGAGTTTCCTCGGTGTGTATGGGATTGTATATAATTAGTTTTACTAATGTTCACTTTTAAATTATTCATTTCTAGCCATGCGATAGTTTCAGCCAACGCTAAATTAATTTCATCGTTATAAGTATGTCTTTAGATCATTACATTTTATTACTATTGATGTGTCGTCTGCAAATAATATACATTCATGAGATATATAATTTGGTAAGTCATTAATATATAATAAAAATAGAAGAGGTCCTAAAATACTGCCTTGGGGCACGCCATACTCATTATTTACATAGGTAGATCGGTAGCACTTTAGACTTTGAGACTTATCGCAATATTTGACTGTTTCGACACATTGAATTCTGTTATTAAGGTAGGTTTTGAGCCAGTCATAAGCAACACCTCTTATACCGTATCTGTATAATTTTGCAAGTAACCTTTTATGACAAACAAAGTCGAACGCCTTACTCATATCCATAAATATGACTGTAGCAGGTATTTTATTATCTATTGCACATAATATACTTTTGACTAATTTGAATGCCGCTAGGGACGTGCATCTAGATTTACGGAAACCATGTTGATAATAACATTCAAATTTTCCAAGAATTTAATAAGCCTATTATACATTACTTTTTCATACACTTTCGAAAAAATTGGTATCAAGGTAACTGGTCTATAATTTCCTAATCCACTTTTTTCCCCTTTTTTATAAAGAGGTTTTATCACTGACTTCTTTAATGCGTCTGGAAAGATACCCTGTTGCAGTGACAAATTTATTAATGCAACAGTGGTTCTAATATAGTAGTTTTGCACTTTTTAATAATATCTGTCCGCAAGTCGTCATAACCAACAGCATTTGAGTTTTTAAGCGTAGCTATTATTCTAGATAATTCATACTCGCTTATTGGGTTTAAAAAAATAGTTGAGTCCATAGACGTAAATAATATAGACCCGGTCTAACGTACACGTAATATGTCCCCACTTCCACGGTGTCCAATGCAAAGTTCTGTCACCGAGCGTGCGTGACAATAAGCGTTTTTGAAAAAAACTTTTTTCGAAACTGTTTCTCAGTATCTAAAAACTCGTCTCGTTGTTGGAAAAATGTGACCCAGCTTTAGTGTCACGATACAAGTTTAACTTTGGATTGGACACCAATGAAGTGGGGAAACATGACATGTATCTACGTTAGGCCGGGTCCATACGAAGTATTATTTATGTCTATGGTTGAGTCATTATTTACAATTTCAATGTTGTCTGTGGTCCCTGGTGATAAGTTATTAGTTACAGTCTCAATAAAATATTTGTTAGAGGATTCGGCAATTTCTTGTGGATCTACTATAAGTTTTCCATCAATATTAATATAATCAACAGAACGTGTATTGCAATCTTCAGAGCTAATTTTTTTAATTATATTCCAACATGACATTTGGCATGGAGATAGTTGGGGTCCCGGGAAAGGACATAGGCTACTTTTATCCCGGAAAAACGCGTAGATCCCGCGAGAGCGCGATAACCGAATTCCACGTGCCAATGTCATAATAATAAAACTCATTTACATTTTTAGTGCAATATCAATTTGTTTGTTTATTTTTTTTGATTTAACGAACTTCTACTAGGCGCGGTCCCAGACAAAGATTTTGGGGGATAACCGTGTCATTCCGCCATTGCCCATTTACCTATATGCGCTTTGATTTTGCGCGGTTACGTCCTATTCTCAGACCTACTGAACATAGGTACACTCTAAATTTCATAAGAATCGGTCGGGCTGTTTCGGAGGAGTTTGGTTACAAACACTGTGACACGAGAATTTTATATATTAGATTAGCTGACCCCGCGGACTACGTACCACCATAGCACAATAGTATTTTTTACATCACCCTTGGCCGTAAAGTGGGATTTTCTGCCCGCTACGCGGAGAGAAAATCTCACTGCTTGGCCAAGGCAAGACGTAAAACTTTTGACAAACCACGGGCGGTAATTCGTAAAGCCCCAGATCGCATATTTATGGCCCTCACCTTCGGTTCGGGCCACAGAAACCTGCGATCTGGGACATTTACGAATTCACCACCCTAGGTCTGTAATGTACTATTTTGGGTATGAAAAATAGCTTACGTCCTATTCTCAGACTTACTGAACTACTACAACTACAACAGCCTATTTACGGCCCACTGCTGGGCACAGGCCTCCTCTCATCACGAGAGGGTTGGACTATAGTCCCCACGCGGGTCCAGCGCGGATTGGGGACTTCACACACATTCTTGAATTACTTCACAGATGCGTGCAGGTTTCCTCACGATGTTTCCCTTCACCGAAAAGCTCAGCGGTAAATTCAAATTGATTTGAACCCGCGACCCTCTGCATGAGAGGCGGCAGGTTAAACCACTAGGTCACCACGGCTTACTGAACATACACTCTAATTTTCATAACGACCGATTCTTATGAAAATTAGAGTGGCTGTTTCGGAGGAGTTAGGTTACAAACACTGTGACACGAGAATTTTATATATTAGATTGTATGAAAGGAATTTTGCAAGCTAAATTTAACCCACTTCTAATTATCGTATCATGGCGAAACTTGGCAGGTAAGCATATGTAACTTGGATAACAATGCAATAATATGGTACCATCGAGCTGATCTGATGATGGAGATTGAAGGTGGAAATGTCAAAACGTTGTTTTCGTTTTTTTAAGCTATTAATTTTATTATATTGAATTGTCATAGTCTGTCTTTCATTATGCCAATGAGATACCAATTAGTATATGAGTAGTAAGGCTGTAGGTATGTATAGCTTTGGATTTGCTTCTGAGGACGCGTTTAGGCGACGTGAAAAATTTCTTGCGACGGCCGCGCGGTGGGCGCGTGCTAGTTTTTCAATTGTAGCAAATTTATGTTTTATTAACTAGGACCACCACCACCACCACTAAAGCCTATTTTGCGTCCCACTGCTGGGCACAGGCCTCCTCTCATCACGAGAGGGTTTGGGCTATAGTCCCCACGCGGGACACTAGGACACAACGTTGAAATTCTTTGTATACTTACAAAGAATTTCACGTAAGTACCTAAGTAAGGAAAATTTGGTGGCCGACCTATACCTAGTCCCTGGCAAAGAATTTCAACGTTGTGTCCCAGTTAATACCTAAAACATACATTTGCGATTACTGAACAACTAGCCTAGCACGAGGCCACCGCGCGGCCGCCGCAAGAAATTTTCGCGTCGTCTAACTGCAGCCTGATGTTGACAGGAGAAAGGGGTCGGGCCGCTCGTGCGCGGGTCGCTGGCATGCCGCGGCGCGCGTCCTCCGCCGGCCTGCTGTTGCTCGCCGCTCTCTTGCTGCTGCTGCAGTTGGTGCGCTACCCACCGCGCCCCGCGCTCGTTCGCATTCGAACCGTGCTGCCTTCGACGCGCGCCAGATCTACCGCCACCGACGCCAAACCCGGCGCGATGCTGTTTCAATCGCTGTATGTGGCGGGGCACTCGCGGCCGCACCCCGAGCTGTGTCCCGCGCGGGGTGCGCACACGCGACTGGTGATTCTGGTGGCGTCGGCGCCGGGGCACGCGGCGGC
>OZ020279.1:12417200-12470926 GCA_963971205.1 Aethes cnicana | reverse complement strand
AACACAAAGAAAAAGAAAAATTGTCTGATGGAGATGGCTCTTTAACGATAAGACCACCTGTTGTCACCCTTTCCCCTTTTCTTTGTATATTTGCAATTGTATATACTATATAATAAGTACATTAGTAAGGCTGGGAGTACGTGTAATATAAACCTTTCCTGTTAAATTAATAGGTACATAGAATGTGCTATGTTGTCTAATATTATATTTGTAAACATACATTAGATACAAAGTAACAATAAGTAAACAAGTTATTAAATTATGAAGAAAGTGTACTGATGTGAAATTTCAGTTTACCAATCACTGATCGATATTATGACAAAAAAAAAATTTGGTGACATTGTAGAAAAGTTAGTCCAAGTACATGTTGATAAAATGAGCAAAAAAAAAAAACCAATTTACTGACTTTGTAGTAATAAAGTTCATCCATGTATAGTTAAAATGAAAAGAAAAACTAGTAAGTGAATGGGTTTGTTGGCAGATGATAACTCAAGTGTGTCTGGAAGCGACTCGGAGACGGAGGCGAGAGACAGCAGGCCCTCCACCGACTTGTTCGCGGCCGCCACTCGCCACTGCAAGGCTTTCTTCACCAACGGCAAGGGCCAGGTGTTCTGCATATACCGATGTGTGCTGCATCACAAAAAGGCAAGGTTTCGAGATGGAAAACGAACTCAACTATCCTTACAGACCATGACTGCTCATGGCACTTGGTAGCGTTTCAACGTAAGCGGTGCACAGGGCGGACACGGCCTATAAAAGCACGATTTCGAACACAATTCGAATGAAGTGTCAACGTTTGCGTGCGAGGACGTCTGTACACTTGTAAGTGTGTGTGTACTACTACGCGGGCCAATGATCCACTCACTATCTCCGGATGAAACAAATGACGGTAAGGCGAGTTGGGCGCGAATCGCGCGCGGGATAGATTCAGGCGGGTGATTCCGTGGCCATTCTGTACGTAGTATGTACTATTAAATATTCTGTGGCGGTGCTACAGAGTGCGGCCGCCCGCTCCGTCAAGCACGTACACTGTCACACCGTACATGTACATGTTTAACCACTACCAAACGTCAGAAAAGACGTTATTTACAAGAACTATATTGCAAACTGTGATAATAAATCATCTGAATAGGGATGACGACAGGGTGAAGAAATCGAAATTCTAATTAGTCCGTCAGTCAGGTAATAAAAAAATATTAGACACGTATTTTTTGTTTTATCAAATTAACAAAGAATGACTAAGTTAAAACGCATTAAAGTTGGAGAGTGGGGGCTAACTACGTCACCGTTAGGTATAAATCGTACCTAACCGTGAACCAATACTTTTCAATAATCTTCCTGATAGACTGAGGAAAAAAAGTTGTCGTCATCCCTATTGTGACCTGGTGGTAGTTGGTCAGAATTCAGATGGGTCATTATTACATAGTACCTGGGCGACCGAGCTTTGCTCGGGTTAACGAATTTTCCCAGATATGAGACCTAGCCTAGACCTAGATCGATTTCTCACCCCCGTAAGCCCCTATATTCCAAATTTCATCGAAATCGTTAGAGCCGTTTTCGAGAACGCGACTATAAATATGTATACAAAATATTGCTTGTTGTGTGCAACACGATAGCAAAATTATTTAAACCTTGGGTGACAAAGCTTGAATCCCTCGCTAGCTCAAGTTTCCACGCTAGAATCCCTCGCTTCCGCTCGGGATTCTATTCTGGAATCTTTAGCATCGCTCTGGATTCAATCCGTCAACCGCGGTAAAATATACCATTTCGCTCCCTAGTCACACAATCTACTATTATTAGGAGGAGCTGTCGACGGACGGCGACGGCAGCGCGTGGGTGTACCGGTGCTCGCGGCTGGCCAGCCCGGGCCACCAGCGCTGGGCCGTGTTCATGGTGTCCGGCGGGAACTTCGCCGGCGCCATATTCTCCGGCGGCGCGGCCGTCGTGCACAAGACGCACCGCTCGTACGTGACGCGGCGCGGGCAGGGCCAGGCGCAGGCGACGCGCGACCAACACGGCGGCGCGCCCAAGTCGGCCGGGGCCAGTCTCAGGAGATACAACCAGGCGCAGTTCTTGGAGGTACGTTGCCTGGAACCCTTCATACGAGTCGGCGTATGCCCGGAATAAGTGTTACATGTATACGATAGATGTCGCTGCTTTGGTAGCCTGTATGAAAATTTGATACGATTTCGCAAATTACACTCATTCAAAAATGACAGATTGTAATGAATCATCAAACCAGTCGAAAGACCTCCACTGCTGGACATAGTTCCCTCCCAAGGCTCGCCACTCAGACCGGTCCTGTGCTACTTGCTTCCACCGGTTTCCGGGTATCTTGAACTTGCAACATTAAACTTCGGTTTCCACGCCATGACGCTTTGACGGAGGGATAGAATAATATTCCCTTTCATAATCATAATCATTTATTTTGCAATTATGGTGTTAAGTACAAAAGGTCTTAATAAAATGTACAGTGCAACATAAACCCTGTGAGGGCACAGTAATATTTAACTTATATCTAATACTCATGCATTTTAAGATGTTTTTTCCTATATAACGTTTCGAATAGAGCCCCAGCGCACAAATTTGTTCAGCATAATATTTTAGTGTGCAGATTGTACGTTCAGTTTGTATGGAGTGTCATGGGTATGCCTACTACTACTTCTACTACTATAGCCTATTTGCGTCCCACTGCTGGGCACAGGCCTCCTCTCATTACGAGAGGGTTTGGGCTATAGTCCCCACGCGGGCCCAGTGCGGATTGGGGACTTCACACACATCTTTGCATTAATTCGCAGATCCGTGCAGGTTTCCTCACAATGTTTTCCTTCACCGAAAAGCTCAGTGGTAAATTCAAATTGAATTTCGCACATAAGTAAACTTAGAGGTGCGAGCCGGAATCGAACCCCCGACCCTCTGCATGAGAGGCGGTAGGTCGAACCACTAGGCCACCACGGCGTTTTCGTGGGTGTGCCTATACTGTCTTTTTCCCATCCAGCACGTCCAAGAGATAGTGAGCAGCTGGTCGGAGGACCTGGGTGGCTGCTCGCTGGTGCTGTTCCGCGCCGTGGGCCCCGTGAACCAGGGCGCGCTGTTCTTCAAACACTCGCCGCTGCGGAAGGACGACCCGCGCGTGCGCATGCTCCCGTTCCCCACCAGGAAGCCCAACTACAAGGAGGTCCAGCGGGTGCACGAGACCGTCGCCAGCGTCGAAGTGTACGGTACGTACTTTGAAATTCTGATAGAAAGGCTAAAATGCCTAGTCAAGTCAAAGTTATTTATTGCAAGAACACAGTATGACAGAAGTGGTTACATATATTTTACAGATTGTGCTTATGTTAAGGTTTATTGCGTTTTCGTGGACCTGGAGAAAGCTTACGACCGAGTGGAGAGGGATGAATTATGGAAGGCCTTGTCTATGAAGGGGGTGGACGACAACCTGATTCGAGCATTAAAATCTCTTTATGAGAATTCTAGTGCTTGTGTCAGGGTGAACGGCGCGTACACTGATTGGTTTAGGATTGATAAAGGTCTTAGACAGGGATGTGTAGCGTCGCCGTGGCTGTTCAACGTGTTCATTGATGACTGCCTAAAGGAATTGAAAGAGAAAGAGTGTGGCTTAAGAATGAATGAGTTACTCGTCAAATGTCTCCTTTATGCGGATGATCAAGTAATACTTGCGTCATCAGCTGAGGAGTTACAAGAGATGGTAACAAGTCTGCATGTGTCATTAGAAAGAAAGGGTATGAAAATCAACGTAAGCAAGACGAAAGTTCTGGTTTTTGAAAGAGATGAATTTAGGACGCTGTGTGAAATTATGATAGGGGGTAAGAAAGTGGAACAAGTGGATGAATTCATATATTTGGGTTCAAAATTTACTAGGGATGGAAAGTGTGATGGTGACATAGAACGAAGAGTGAATGCTGGAAATTAAATTAATGGGGCATTGCATGCTTTTATGACTAGCCACAAAGTCTCGGCAAAGGCTCGAGTGGCTGTACATAGAGGTGTGCTAGTGCCGACACTTATGTATGGTAGTGAAAGTTGGGTATGGCAGAAGAAGCACGAAAGTAAAATCAATGCTGTAGAAATGAGAGCATTGCGGAATATTGCAAATGTTAAATTGAGTGATAGGGTAAGGAATAGCGTGATAAGGGAGCGGTGTGGTGTGAAAGAGGATGTAGTGACAAAAATAGAAAAAGGTATGCTATATTGGTTTGGGCATATGGAAAGGATGAATGAGAGAAGACTGACAAAAAGTATTTATATGGCTAGTGTGAATGGAGGTGCTGGAAGAGGAAGACCGAGGCGAATGTTCTTGGATCAAATTCAGGACAATCTGATTAAAGGCCAGGTCAAAAGTACTTTAAACCGACGAGCATGTATGCGGAACGGGATGAAAGTTGAAGAAGCGAGAGAAGTATGCAAGAGTCGTAGCAAATGGAAAGAAGTGGTCTCTGCCTACCCCTATGGGAAAAAGGCGTGATATTATGTATGTATGTATGTATGTGCTTATGTTCTACCAAGTGAAGGCATGCAATATTTTATAGTACATTACAGACATTATAGGACATTTACATTTAGGGTGGTGAATTCGTAAATGTCCCAGATCGCAGGTTTCTGTGGCCCGAACCGAAGGTGAGGGCCATAAATATGCGATCTGGGGCTTTACGAATTACCACCCGTGGTTTGTCAAAAGTTTTACGTCTTGCCTTGGCCAAGAAGTGAGATTTTCTCTCCGCGTAGCGGGCAGAAAATCCCACTTTATGGCCAAGGGTGATGTAAAATAAATTTAATACGTTTAGGTAATCTATAATAGGGATTTTTTTTAAATTAAGAGGGTTTACTCCGAAAGTTGGCAACGTCGCAAATTGCTGTCAAATATTTCGATGTTTTCGTTAAATTCTGAAAATTAATGAATGAAAATATGTATTATCGCTCTGTGGTTGAATAAAACATCAAGTATGGATTGCAACAATTATCATAGGAACACGAAATATTTAGGATTATGGAAGTACTATCTTTTGAAAACTGTCCATCGCATTTCCATCTTATCATTTGAATGCCTAACCAACAAATATAAAACGAGACGCGTCATTCAACCATAGAATGGTAACTTCTTTTTTAATTCAGTAATATTGAGAAATTAATAAAAACAGCGAAACATTTGACAGCTATATGCGAGGTCGCCAACTTTCGGGATAAACCCTCTTAACTTCAATAAATATAGTAAAAAAAGTTTTTTTTAATAAGTATTGGTTTATAGATAATCCTGAAAATAATGGATAATATCGCGACACAACTTAGAAGGCGCGCGGCAAAGCACTTAAGACGCTGACATGAGCTTGAGAAATTGAGGCAGGCAACTGTCTCAGCGGAGAATGTCTGTTTGCATTGGAGGGAGCGAGAAGCACGACCGCGGCATGTGGGCGATATACGTAGAAAATCAGAGAAACGAAGATTAAAAAAAAACCACATTGCGTGAACAATATGAATCAGCAAACTTTTTAGTATGATTATGATAGAATAGTGTATTTAATTATAGACATCTGCGTTAAAAACTAAACATATAGAACCGTTTAAATAGGATTAGAATATGCAACTTCACGATTTCTTTTTCATCGAAATGATTTCATGAAATCCTAGCAAGTTTTTTTAAGTATATAATGATTCAACACTACATTTGACTCGTCTTACAAAATCAAATAGTTTTCGTTTAAATGCTGTTTAAAGAAGCGGTCTTGTCAGCGCCTTGAACCGTTGGCGTGGAGTCTCTTATTGCTTTAATCCGCGCGCTAAGCTGTGCACTGCTATGCTTGGGTGAAGCGACTTCTTTCCGTCACCAGTTGATGTAATCATTTTAAACTGCTATTTTGTTAATTATTTACGTCACCCTTGGCCGTAAAGTGGGAATTTCTGCCCGCTACGTGGGGAGAAAATCTCGCTTCCTGGCCAAGACGTAAAGTTTTAGACAAACCACGGGCGGTAATTCGTAAAGCCCCAGATCGTATATTTACACACACCTGCGATCTGGGACATTAACGATTTCACCGCCTTAGGTCTGTAATGTACTATTAAACTTTTTCGCACAAGAAAAGAAATATTTTACAAATTTTAGCGAACGAACGAACGAAGCGAACATAATGCCCAATGGCATTCTTAGTTTAGACGTCCCTTAAATTGCGTGTTTATTTTTCAATGTGCCATAAATTTGTAATCACGCCGTCTAGATACGATGGAGCTGTTCCAGAAAGCGCTGATAGCGTCGACGACGAAGCCGCCCAAGCAAACCGGCTCCGACACCAGCATAGAACGCAAAAAGACGCAGAAAAGCCCTAACAAGCCCTTCGACAGGGCCAAATCAAGGTGTGCAAAATCCCCAATGAACACTCAGAGACATCTAATCCTGAAGACTTTAGCCGGGCGCTCCTTGCCGCTGCCTTTAGGGTTTTCGCAAAGAAACACTTCTTTGCGAAAACCCTAAACACCCTAACACTTCCTTGCTATATGCGGTTGACACCAACCGCATATAGCGATGTCAACGGCGTTGTCGTCAAAAACTTGCTGTCGCGGTTACTGCAGCATGAACGTATCGTCTATCCTTGTCATCAGCGTGCCATGACTCTCTGGCCCCGTTATTTTTGGCAGCATTCTTTCAATGCACAAATTCACCGATGCGGAGTCTTTTTGAGCAATGATTATAGTCCAAACCCGCATCTTGTGACGAAAGGAGATGAATGTAGTAATCATCAAGTCCTATTGATCGACTGACGGACATAACTCTCATACCACGCGTAGTCATAGCAGCTCAATATTTTGTTCATATTATTTTGCAATGTCTGTCAGAACCTCACGGACCTCACGGTACAAAGAAACCATAAACCCTACTTTAAGAGGAACCTACTCTAAACTTATGTAACATATTGAAGACTGAGAGAGATAGACTTTAGATTCTTCTATTCTAAGTTTGCTTCGCCGCTTTTCCTCTACAACTAGGGGGCCTTTTCAGAAGCGTTATTAATTCATTTCATTTGTAAAAGAGCTCCGAATCAATCAATTTGCTAAGGAAACCATTTTAGTTTGAGTATGTAATGCTCCACCTAGCTACAGACAGGACAGGACCTCTTACGTACTAGACCATGGTCTAAGAAAACAAGGTCTGCCGATCCGGGTGACGTGTCACCGTAACGTCAAAGTCGAGTTGCCATTTTATTGTGATAAAACAAAAATGAAGGAAATATTTGGTGTCGTTATAATCTAAATATATAAAACTCAAAGGTGACTGACTGACTGACATAGTGATCTATCAACGCACAGCCCAAACCACTGGACGGATCGGGCTGAAATTTGGCATGCAGGTAGATGTTATGACGTAGGCATCCGCTAAGAAAGGATTTTGCAAAATTCCCACGGGAACGGGAAAAATCGCGATTGTACTTTTTAATATTTCTGCGCATACGAAGTTGCGGGGAAAAGCTAGTGCAAAATAAATTATTTCCGTAATACAATTGTCATTTACTTGTTTAAGTACACAAAATGGACCAAGTTAAAAACGAATGAACGTAATAATTTAATGAAACACTCACAGGATACATGGGGGTCGGGGATTATTTTAATACACCACTTGCAACACACAGCAGTGCGAATGACGTTAGGGTGACACCTACACTACTAGAGAATACCGGACTGTCATACCTGGCGAAGTATATTATTGTATCATGTACTGGACATTGTTTGTCAATTCGTGATTTCCACTTTGGAACTCATCAGGATCAGCAGTTATTATGTCAGTCTTTCGGCAGAGATGTTCAGGCCACTGCCACTTAGATGATTCTTTGAGCAATGTTAGTAACTTTGATTCCTTGCTCCCGCGTTAGCGTAGCTGATATGGTGTGTAACTAAACCTAAATTAGATATTACTAGCTTCTGCCTGCGACTTCGTCCGCATGGAATTCAGCTATAGCCTTCCCGCGGGAAGCGCGGGAAAGCGTTATTCAAGGATAAAAAGTAGTCTAGGTCCTTTCCCGGGACTCCACTATCTCTTTACCAAATGTCATCCAAATCTGCCCAGCGGTTGAAACGTGAATAGGTAACAGACAGACAGCAGTTACTTTCGAATGTATAATATTAGTACGAATTTTCCAGAGAGCGCGCTCCCCGCGCTCTCCCCACCCAAGTCATGTCAAGCGAGGATGAAGGGCCCTGCTACATAGACTCGGAAACCCCGGCGGACTGGATCAAAACCCTCTCAGAACAAACCTCCAAAGGACACATCACCAATTCCCGCAAAGACCTAGTGCACGACGTCATTGTAGCACGCCCCGTCAGCTCGGAGAGCGAAGCGGAGGTTGCGGAAAAGAAAGAAATTAAAAAGAAGAAGAAGAAGAAAGAGGACAAAGCGGATAAGGTGACGAAAAAGGAGCCGCAGAAGATTCCTAATAATGTGAAGAAGGTAAAAATAGGCGAATAATCAAAATGGATATTTTGTTTGCGAGACAAGTTACTTTTGGCAATTTAAATGTTGAATTTAGAGTATCTTTGTAACGGCTGCTACCCAGTACTTCATATAATACAACATTTTATTATACCCTGAATCATTACCATAATTTTCGATTATTCAGCAGTTCTGCGACATTGGTATTATAAGAGCAACATGTTTTAGATGTGGAAGCTGATCTCTGGCGAAGAGCATTCGTTGGAGACCATTCTGGAAGGCTGGGAGGGTTCGTTGGAGGAGGCTTGCAACACGCGAGACCCTGCTGACGGCAACACGGCGCTGCACAAGGCGGCCATCGCTGCCAAGCCGGGGATGGTCACGTGAGTACAGGCTACAGGTTTACATAATGGGGACTATCGTTTCTTTGCTCACCAGTTGGCGCCACTGTTGACTAAGGTTAGGTATAGCTGTCAAAGGCGACTTTATAAGATCGGCGCCGAAACTAAGCTTTAAATCTTGAATCTCATTAAGTTTATCTAATATATAACATTCTCGTATCACAGTGTTTGTAACCAAACTCCTCCGAAACGGCTCGATCGATTCTTATGAAATTTGGTGTGTATGTTCAGTGGGTCTGAGAAAAGGACGTTAGCTATTTTTCATACCCAAAAAAAAAATCCAAGGCGGTACGAAGTCCGCGAGTCAGCTGGTTGTATTATAATTATATCATTTATCTTTATAATAATAATAATGTATATAATGATAATGTAAATTGGTGAGTTTGATGCAGTGAGATCCTGTCGGCGGGCGGTGACCCGTGCATCAAGAACAATCTTCTGCAGACGCCCTACGCCGCGGCGCCGCATCAGGACACGCGGGTGGCCTTCCGAATGTTCCAAGCTGAGTTCCCCGACAAGTACAACTACGCCAAGGTAAGGCCCGCCACACACAGTCGGAATTCCGTTACGGAATCCCGCGACGGAATTCCTGACGCATGCCCACCATACAAAATGTATTGACCTACCACACACATTCAGTTCGGCATTCCGAACGGAAAATTACTGCTTGTATGTGGCAGGTCTATACATTTTGTATGGCAGGCATGCGTTCTGAATTTCCGAATCGGAATTCCGTAACGGAATTACGAACTGTATGTGGCCGGCCCTTTGATCTATTAAGTAACGATTCACAATCAGCCGGCGAAAAAAGGCCCGTCAAAACGGGTGCCCGAACAGCTTTGGCACCCGTTTGGCGCACAGTAAATTTGACACTTAAGTCTTATAGTATTAGGTTTACTTTTTCTATATACTATAATAAAAGAGCAGAACCCGGCGTGTCTGTACATAGAAAGAAAAGTTGGAAAAAAGGAACGGGGGTCTAAAGATGTATGGTAGACCCCAAAACAGCGATTTTTAGATTTTTTTTCTGTCTGTCTGTCTGTCTGTTTGTTAGAGTTAATCTCCGAAACTACTGAACCGATTTGAATGCAGTTTTCAAGGGTAGATAGAGCATCATTTGGAGCAACATATAAGATTGATTAAAATCGGATGTCGGAAAGAAAAGTTATCGGCAATTTTATATTCCACGCGTACGAATTAGTATAAAATATTTATCTTGACACATATTATAAAGGCGTTATTAGCATATTGGAACGTAGTTTCTAATGTCCGTTGGCTCCATATATTTTGACATATTCTGTTAGGCACTGTTCGTCCATATGGTATTATAGGTAAATGGGCGGGCCTAAAGACGGGTAAGCAGGTAGTATCGAAGTCGGTCCAGTGATTTAAGCGGGAAGAGGTAAGAGACAGACGATATACAGAGTTGCTTTCGCGTTTATAATATTACTAGCTTCTGCCCGCGACTTCGCCCGCGTGGAATTCCGTTATCGCGTTCCCGCGGGAACTATACTATAAAAGTCAATGTCCTTTCATCGAAGCGTGATGAGGTGACAGACAGAAAGACAGACAGAGTTACTTACGCATTTATAATATTAATATGGCTTATGGATTCTTAAGCCGTGGTGGCCTAGTGGTTCGACCTACCGCCTCTCATGCAGAGGGTCGGGGGTTCGATTCCGGCTCGTACCTCTTAAGTTTACTTATGTGCGAAATTCAATTTGAATTTACCACTGAGCTTTTCGGTGAAGGAAAACATCGTGAGGAAACCTGCACGCATCTGCGAAGTAATTCAAAGATGTGTGTGAAGTCCCCAATCCGCACTGGGCCCGCGTGGGGACTATAGCCCAAACCCTCTTGTGATGAGAGGAGGCCTGTGCCCAGCAGCGGGACGCAAATAGGCTGTAGTAGTAGTAGTAGTAGTAGTAGATGGATTCTTATAGCACGGCACAACTTAGAAGGCGCGCGGATTAAGCAATAATAGACTCTACGTTAACGGCTTAAGTGCTTTGCCGCGCGCCTTCTAAAGTTGTGTCGTGCTACACTCGTTTTATAACAGTTTCCTTCCTAATTTTACGAATAACTGTTGGTATTTGTTTAAACGCATATTATTCTGAGAGGTGGGTACTCGAAAACTTAGTTATTTTTAAACGGAACTTCGGATACTAGTTGTGTCATTTAATTGTGTGCGAAAAAGTTCAATTACTTAACCTATTAGCTAATTTGGCTTCCATTACTTACTCACATTCATTGAGTATATTTTATAATGAGTTAATATGACGATTAATCACATTACCATGCTTAGGAAATTACATAATCAAAGCATAATGGCAGGCCCAAAATACTTACTGTCTGATCCTATATTTACTAATGCAATTTATTAATCACTGGAGTAATTGGATGTGATCATTGCGTTAGTTATTGCTGCTATTAGTTAATCTGCTATAGTAAAATTTATTTGGTGACTGGGAATGTCGGGAATGTCTCATTACACTGCCCATCCTTACTTAATTAATATCCATAATAATATTGTAAATGCGAAAGTAACTCTGTCTGTCTGTCTGTCTGTCTGTTACCTCTTCACGCTTCAACCGCTGGACCGATTTAGATGAAATTTGGTATAGAGAAAGTTGAAGTCCCGGGAACATAGGCTACTTTTTATCCCGGAAAAGCGCATAGTTAACGCGGGAGCGCCATAACCGAATTCCATGCGGGCGAAATCGTGTGCAGAAGCTAGTTAATATTATAAATGCGAAAGTAACTCTGTCTGTCTATCTTTCTGTCTGTCTGTCTGTTACCTCTTCATGCTTCAACCGCTTGACCGACTTACTTGAAATTTGGCATGGAGAGAGTTGAAGTCCCGGAAAAGGACATAGGTTACTTTTTATCCCGGAAAAACGCATAGTTCCCGCGGGAACGCTATAACCGAATTCCACGCGGATGAAGTCGTGGGCAGAAACTAATCCTACTAATATTACAAACGCGAAAGTTTGTAAGTATGGATTGATGTTTGTTACTCTTTCACGTAAAAACTACTGAATGGATTTCAATGAAACTTAACAATAATATAGCTTTACAATACAAAGGCTACAATTTATAAAGATATTGTGTGAATTGTCCAAAATATGAAGTAAGTAAGAAAAAATCTAATTCTACGATATTAGTCTACGCGGTACGAAATCGCGGGCAACGGCTAGTAATATTATAAATGTGAAAGTGTGTTTGTTTGTTCTTCCTTCGATTTGGATGAAATTTGTTATAGAGATATTATCCCGATACTTCCACGGGAACGGGTTTTCTACGAGTCAAACCAGGCTTTTTAACACTTCTATAACTATAACTACCTATACACGGTGGGTCAGAAAATATGGCAAATAATTAACCCTCAGTAAATAAAATATATTTTGTATAGGATTCAAGCGTCGCTCACACAACCAATCCCGTATACATTTTTTTTTACCAACTCAAAATAAAATTAAAGACCTATACAATATACTTAGAATCGATAGCCGATACTGTGGGTTAATTATTTGCCATATTTTTTGACCCACCATGCATATGTATATGTAATTTGCATAATGTTAAAAAAGCGGTGAAGTGGAGAGATTTACTTGAGAAACATAATAAACGATACTAAAACAAGGATAAACAAGGTTTTTAGAAATCTTCCCTATGTATACACGGTGGGTCAGAAAATATGGCAAATAATTAACCCGCAGTATCGGCTATCGATTCTAAGTATATTGTATAGGTCTTTAATTTTTTTTGAGTTAGTAAAAAAAATGTATATGGCATTGGTTGTGTGAGCGACGCCTGAATCCTATACAAAATATTTTTTTATACCAACTCAAAAAAAATTAAAGACCTATACAATATACTTAGAATCAATAGCCGATACTATGGGTAAAATATTTGCCACATTTTCTGACCCACCATGTATAGCTAAGTGTGTCATTTTTCGCCTATTTTCTTAAATAACTCGAAAAGTATTGACCAAAAAAGAAATAAAAGGAATATATTTGAGATCCTCATAAGAAGTACTTTCATTTGATATGTCACACGATATAGTTTGAAAAACTTCATTAATATTTTTTCAAATTTAGCCCCCAAAAATAGGGTCTATGTTTAAAATTCATTTATTTTCATTACACGTCCGTCTTTGGGTCACCAACTTACATATACGTACCAAATTTCAACTTAATCGGTCCAGTAGTTTCGGAGAAAATCGTCTGTGACAGACGGACGGACAGACACACGAGTGATCCTATAAGGGTTCCGTTTTTACTTCTTAGGTTCGGAACCCTAAAAAACATCTTCAAGCGCTTACCGATCAGCGAAATGTTTATTCTACATTAGAGTCTTCTCTTACAGTCTCAAATCCCAGGTCCCATCACTCAAGAACTTCTAGAACAAGAGAAAGAGAGGAAAGCACAACAGAAGAAAGCGAAGCGGCAGAGGGAGAAAGAGAAGCAAGCCGAGAAGATAAAGACTAACAAGTTTTTGCAGCTCACAGATGTTGAAAAGGTGAGTCGTAAAGTGTTCTGATCATATTTGAATTAAATTCATTTGTTAGTGAAAAAGACCGTGGTGGCCTAGTGGTTCGACCTACCGCCTCTCATGCCGAGGGCCGGGGGTTCGATTCCGGCTCGCACCTCTAAGTTTACTTACGTGCGAAATTCAATTAGAATTTACCATGAGCTTTTCGGTGAAGGAAAACATCGTGAGGAAACCTGCACGCATTTGCGAAGTAATTCAAAGATGTGTGTGAAGTGTGAAGTTTTGGGATATAGTCCCCACGCGGGCTCCGTGCGTATTGGGAACATCACTCACACACACACTTGAAATAGGTAAGAAACTCGAAGATTCGTGTACGTTTACTCACGGTGTTTTCCTTCACCGAAGAGATCAGTGGTAAAGGTAAATTCAAATTGAATCTCGCACATAAGTAAACTCCGAGGTGCGAGCCAGACACGAACCCCCGACCCTCTGCATGAGCTTCGGTAGCTCAAACCACTAGGATACCATGACTTTTTTTAGTAAAGTTTGCAACGAAAGTGACAGTTTTAAAATGACCTGCGCTTTGATTGCTTAGTCACCCTTGCTGCTAACTGTACATACACAGAATATTTAATAGTACTACATAGAAAATGGCCACGGAATCACCCGTCTGAATCTAGCCCGCGCGCAACTCGCGCCCAACTGGCCTTACCGGCATTTGTTTCAACCGGAGATGGTGAGTGAATCGTTGGCCCGCGTACTGGTACACACACTTTTACAAGTGTACAGACGTCTTCTCACGCACACACACGTCCTTGCACGGAACCATTGAAACTTCATTCGAATTGTGTTCGAAATCGTGCTTTTATAGGCCGTGTCCGCCGTGTGGTATTAGCTCTAATGGTTTTAAAGGTTTTTAGCTTTTTTAATCTTATCTTAAACGTGCTCTATGACACACCCGTGACGTAATACCAAAGCAAAGGTTCGGAAATTCTTTATCTCACAATAAGCTCGATCCTCCATACAAACAAACATAATTTACGTTACCAATCCGCACTGGGCCCGCGTGGGGCCCATGTGATGAGGGGAGGCCTGTGCCCAGCAGTGGAACGCAAATAGGCTGTAGTAGTAGTAGTAGTAATATTCTGCATACTTATCAAGGAACCAACATGCAACATGTCCTATTTATTATTCGAAACAAAAACGCGTTGACAAGTACTTCACAACAACCTAAGAAAACAGAGTCTTCCGTGGAACATTAGTCAAAACTGAATCCCTGAATGGCCAACAATATTGTTATCACACGTGACTGCTCCCACACTTATCTCTCACCCAATTTCAACCCAAAACCTATCTCCATTAAAGTTAAAATTTCAACGCAAACAACACGCATGGGACCAATGTCAAACCCAGAAAAAAAGTATCAAGTAGGGTAATAAATGCGTTCAAATTTCAACCCTGCTTCTATTTTATTACCATCCCTTTTCATTGTTTTTCTCTCCCTTAGGTAAAAGCCGCTGAGTCTCGCTGCTTTCTATGCGGAAACCAGCTACCGAAGGTACCCTTCGAATACGAAACATACAGGTTTTGCTGTATTCGGTGTTTGCAGAATCATAGGAACATCAGGCCCATACTGCAGAGTGCGTAAGTTTTATCATTTCTTTGCAAAAACAGCGTACGACATTTGTAAATTAGAAAATAAAGAATGTGTATATGATTGAAGTTGTGTAGTATTTATTTAAGATGAATGGGAATGTTTTTAAAGGTTATAAAAAAGTAAAAATGAAACAACTTTTTCACGGATTGTTTATACAGATTCCAAGCAAATGTACTCTATAATTATCAATGACTTAGGCAAATACCATGCGCAAGCACATCGTATATTTTTTTTTATCTGTACTACATTTAGGTCTACTTTTATAAAGTTTCGGTAGTTCAGCTCTCTGTTTTATTAAAAGCCGTTTTTTTATCAAAATATGATCTAATGGAACTTTGTAAACTAAAAAAATGCATTTTGTAAAAAATAAATACCTGGTGTATGTTAGTCTGACATAATAAAAGTACAATTACATAAGTAATTCATTTGTAATGTAACTAATTTATTTTACAAAATGTAATAATCTCGCTAATGTAATTTAATTAAGTACTTACATAGTCATGCATGACAAAACATTAAATAGCAAAATCTTATTGTTCTACTAGCTGACCCCGCGGACTTCGTACCGCCTTATAATTATTTTTTTGTGTATGAAAAATAGCTTACGTCCTATTCTCAGACCTACTGAACATACACTCCAAATTTCACAAGAATCGGTCGAGCCGTTTCGGAGGAGTTTAGTTACAAACACTGTGACACGAGAATTTTATGTATTAAGATTGTCAATATGTCAATACATACACTGTCTTTTTCATGTAAATATGTAATGTTATATCGAGTGCCTAATAGCCTCCTGATTAGTTAACTTTCATATGTTCGAGCTAATAATAGTGAAGAGTAATTTGCTTTTAAAATATTCAATATTGACTATTTATATGTTGTATATTTATATTTATTTTATTTTGGAGTATTCTAATGAATTAAATTGTTTCAAATATATTCATCCAAGTATCGAATGACAGTATCCATAGTTGTAATTTTATTAAAACACAACCCGCAAAAATATGTCTTTAAAACCAATACCTACCTAATTATGTCAGGAAAGTTTAAAAATATCTGGACTTGTATTGAAGAAGGAATAAAGTGGATTCTTTAAAAATGTTTTTTTTTTCATTCTCTTACTAACATGACGTCACTTAAATGCGTAATTTGAAGTGACAAATTGCAAAAGCACGTGCATTCTTTTGACCAAAGCTCTTTATCAGCGGCCTTCTTTTTTCTACGCATTGTTTTTCCGACTCCTTAGGTACAATAGCAACAATGGGATAAGAGCTTTTCTATGCGCGTACGCTCTACAAACGAATTTTAGAAGACACCCTCATTAACGTAGCCTAGTCCGTGTCATTTCATAATGAGATTTGTGGCTATAGTATTAAAGGTCGGTTGGTGTGCATGCGAAGTTTGTTTAAGCCCCGTCGCGGTGCGGTGCACATGGTCTCGGCAGTCGCGCGGCCAAACAGTGTGGTTCCGGTGGGGTCGATCACCACTCCGTGTGTGTGCGCCTTTACGCCGCATTCAGATGAACGCAAGCGTGCTGGCCGTACGACGTTCCGCGCCAAAACTCGTTCGAATTCCGAACTTTTAAAAACAATACGCATAGACAAAAACATTGGACTTTTTGAATCGTGTTTTTATAAAGTTACACGGCAAGAAACCAGTGATGCTTACTTTTTCAAGTGGACTTGTGCGATGATATATTTGCTGGAGCGATCGAGAAAACTGGAAAAATGAATCGGAACTATTTTGTGAAGTGTGTGATTTTTATTTTATCAACAATCCAAGTTGGTGAGTACTGATGAGTACTTTTGTGTAGTTATCATTATTAGTTTGGAATACAGTTTAAATTTTTACTGCTTTCCTACTTTATTTTACTACATATCTTATTTAGTTTATTCGACATTTAATATCGCGTTTGTTATTTGCTACATATTTTATGTACTTCGTAAAAAAATACGCGGTTGCCTAGATTAAGTTCAAGATTTTGTCTAGATTAACTATGGCAAATCAATTAATTATTTTGTCTAGTGTAATAATCACCCTTTATTACTTAAATAAAATAAAGGCTGGATGGTACATTTCCGAGTACGATTTCGAAATTCCATAATAGCCCAATCACACCGCCGCACTAAAGCACTTTTCACACTCGGACGATGAATATTTCTGAATACCAAACAATCCACGGCAGAATGACCATGCAGGCATATTCATGCATTGTTTCACCGCCCGATAATCATCTTAATGTACCCATGATTATAGAATAATGAAAGGGAAACTTATGGTAAAATAATGCTAGTAAAATTGACTGCAATTCTGCATTGCAACATCAGTGGGATACTCCATTACCGCCTTGAGGTTGGGAACTGGTAATGGCCTCGCAGGCTTAATGCAATATCTCTAAAAGTATCTTCTATTATACCTACTCGTAATTAGATACCAATTTGTGTGCGTATCTACTACTACTACTACTACAGCCTATTTGCGTCCCACTGCTGGGCACAGGCCTCCTCTCATCACGAGAGGGTTTGGGCTATAGTCCCCACGCGGGCCCAGTGCGGATTGGGGACTTCACACACATCTTTGAATTACTTCGCAGATGCGTGCAGGTTTCCTCACGATGTTTTCCTTCACCGAAAAGCTCAGTGGTAAATTCAAATTGAATTTCGCACATAAGTAAACTTAGAGGTGCGAGCCGGAATCGAACCCCCGACCCTCGGCATGAGAGGCGGTAGGTCGAACCACTAGGCCACCACGGCTATTAGTCTGTTTATAATAAGGCATCATTATACGCACACGACTCATGTTTGTTATTAATGTATGCTAAAACGACTAAACAAATTTTGATAAAAGGCACACAGGCGGTTTAATAACCTGGATTGAAAAGTATAGGATAAGTACCTTTTATCCAGGTACACGCAGGTGAAGATGCGGGCAAGAGCTAGCACATACAAATATATTGTAGGCAAGTAGTTCGTAGGTAAAATTTTCGAAACAAGTAACAAACATAGAAAAAAAAATACAAACAGCGCGAATTGAAAACCTCCTTTTAGATTTTTTTTATCGGTTTAAAAGACAAAAATTACCGAAGACGGTCAAATGCGTAGGAATATCTTCTAATATATACAATTCTCGTGTCACAGTGTTTGTAACCAAACTCCTCCGAAACGGCTCGACCGATTCTTATAATATTGGGGGTGTATGTTAAGTAGAGAAAAAAAAACTAAGGCGGTACGAAGCCCGCGGGGTTAGCTAGTTGTATTTTATTATATTACTAGCTACGAGTACTTGACCCAATACGTAATAGTTAATAAATCACAGTAAAATGAATATAATAAAACATATTCTTCACATTCGTTCACTCGTGTAATGTTAGAAAATGTTTTATATCCAACATTATCACCGCAATTTCAGTTGGTTTAGACTTTAACTTCTGTAACATCTGTGATGCGATTTTCTGCGCAATGGTAGTAAAAGCTAATATGATTCGAGCAGTGTGTTTTAATATTTAATATCAGTTCTAGACTCATAAAGTTAACAATATGAAATAATGGTCGTGATTTAATATCTAATATTATTAATGCGAAAGTAACTCTGTCTGTATATCTCTTACCTCTTCACGCTTAAATACTATTCAAATAGCCTGTTAAAGCTCATAAAATATTATTATGTATTCCTGCAGGCTGCAGCACTTCCAGGAGCGACAATAAAACGAGCAGTTTTTCCAATGGCATATAATCTTAGACTGTTTGACGTTTACAAAATGACGCACGCACACAACTACAGACACGCACACAATCTTACATCTACTTTCTATATCTGTACATAACAAATATAAAACTAAAAGCCTTGCAATCAAAGTAAACTGTCATTAAATCGACTAATAAATATGCATAGTTTCACGTCAATTAGTCTGGACGTAAACATTTCACTACGAAAGTGCATCAAACTTTTCCATTTCAGAATTCAGAAAGTAAGGTAGCTTTTCCAGCCGCAAGTTAATTACCATATCGTTACATATGAAGAGCCCAGTGAACAAACGACTTATATTTCCATTTTAAAGTACTAAAATATACCTTATTTCAAGTATAAATAGTTAGTATTATATATAAAGTACACATTTTAAGTGCTTCAATGTTCTGAAGAACCCTTTCGTTTGATGCTATTCCTAAAAAATAGGTAAATATGCTTGTACCTTTATTAGTATTCAAAACTTATCTAAATGAAAACTTTTCAAATAAATTACTCAATTATTTCTAAGCGTAAGAATGGCAGTTATGGTTGTAAGTATTGATTAAATTGTTTTTTTTTTTAAAGGAATTATGTGTTTATGAAAACTATATCTATACATATAAGTTAAGTCACCCTCGTTCTAAATGTAACACTTTCCTTCAAACTTCAAGACATCTATGTCTAATTGTCTATGCTATATCTTTATTGCAATACATGCATTATCTAGAAACATACGCGACCCCTTTCAGCGGCTTCAGCCGTTTATTCATTCCCCCTGCTTTTTGCATATCAATTAATTGGGCAAACAGTTAACTGCGCTCGCATGCCGCCGCCGTACCAGCCCCGGTAAGCTCGAAAAGCTCCAAAAGCACAATGTTTGCATGTCACTTTAACAACGCTGTTTAGGCAGCTGCAATTTGGCACTGCGGGCTTCAGCCTAATTAAGGATTCAACGGATGATCATTAATTTTGATGGCCGCAAATCTGAACTAGTTAGTACAGTCAGCGACAAACGTAGATTGGCATTCTAGTACCGTCCCAGTAACAAACCCAATCATCATTATTACACCACTTTGAAAATTGGCGATCTAGGTGAAACATCACACACCCACACTTATCGCTAAACGGTAATTTCTTCCAGCTAACTACATATACAAACAAAGTAGTTCTGGGATAAAAAAATCAAAAGTTAAGATTCAAATCTTAGTCAAAAGTGACTGTGATTAAATATCTCATTTTTATAAGAGTTTATAAATGGCCAGTATAGATATCTGGCTGTCTAAGCGATAATGCTTTTCTCAAATAAACTGTTTGTTTCCTGCAGTAATGGCTGAATCTTGTACTCCGGGAATGGCGTGTATCTCTAGAATTTACTGCGTTTAGGCGATTTTAGGTGAAAGCTTCTTTTCTTATACATATCGTATGTATTTGTTGGCTCTGGACATTATGTGCCATACATTGTTCTATGTGCGAAGTTATCGATTATTTTGAAGATCAATTTTTAAGAGGTCTTTATACAATACGTAGAACATCAGAGAACAGAGAAATAAAATATGTCATTGCAAAGAAGATCAACAGGAAAATGAGTTGTAAGATATACAGCAGGCGGTCTTATCGCTAGTAGAGCGATCTCATCCAGACAGTACCCTTGGGTAGTGGGATTAAGGAAAGAGAAACAAGTTGGCAGGCGATGCTCAATTAACTAGATATCCTGAAAACTTGATTTGTATTTGTCTTTGATAGTTTTTTTGAAATATTTATAGAAAACCATAAGATCTACCCTGAGGCCCAAGATTTCAGATCTATGAATTAAGAATTGCTAAGATTTAATATTTTCGGGAAATCGTCTCTCCGTTATCCCCTAAACTTCTTCCAAAAAATCTGTATGCCAAATTTTGCTTTCTAAAACTATTAGTTTCGGCTGTGCGTTGTCTGTCAGTGGAGAGGAAGAGTTTTATATACCTACCTACCAGTAAATTGATATTGACTTGTTTTCCAGCTTCGGCTTTGCATGTATGGATAGGTACCTATAATAGCTAATAAAGAAAATCAAACGCAATTTAATTTTTCGCATAAAACTTGTCCTGACCTAACATTACCAAACCATAAAAAATAGCAAAATGTGCAGCCGCTCAATGCAATGCGCGTAACTACAAACATTTTGTTTTTATGTTTAGGAATTTAGATTAAAATATTAAATAGATACATATGTACCTGAAACCTAAACATCGATAGGTCTGAATAATTGTAATTGATGTGTAAATTATTCTACTACTACAGCCCATTTGCGTCCCACTGCTGGGCGCAGGCCTCCTTTCATCACGAGAGGGACTTCACTTCACACACATCTTTGAAACTGGACCTAAAATTTTAGAAAAAATACGAAGGATAGTTATTGACCTATAGATTACAGGAAAATTATTAAGAATTCCATTGTATTTGAAATCTATCATATAAAAGAGCTTATCCTGTGAAACGATTTGAAAATTACATCATTGAAAATAATCAAGGGTCGGAACCCTCTCCACGCGAGTTTAACTCACTTCTTGGTCGGTTTTTTTTAAATTATTCTACAGTTGCACCAAATACGAGTACCTACCTACCTACCCGATGTAAAATAAGTGTGGGGGAGAACTAGGCATTCCGCCTCAAACTAAAGATGTACCGAGTTCTCAGCCTATTATGGCAGAGAGTAATCAAGTAGTTAACGCTAAAAAACTGGATCAAATAGGTTCACTGATCGAAGTAACTCATTAACACTGCTACTGTAGACAGGATAGAAAGTGAAAAATGCTTATTTTTAAACCCCGACGCAAAAACAGAGGGGTGTTATAAGTTCAACGTGTCTGTCTGTGTATCTGTGGTATCGTAGCTCCCAAACGGATGAACTATTTTTCGTTTAGTTTTTTTGTGTCATAGATAATTTTATCCCGAGTGTTCTTAGCCATGTTTCATGAAAATCTGTTTAGCCGTTTGAAGATCATCAGCTCTTTTCTAGTTGATGAGGGGATCTGACTAACTTCCTTATGTCCGAACGATTCGAAATTTTGGTACCGTGTTACTTTAATAATATTTAAAGTAGGTATATGGTAAGGTAACCATAAGTCGGGGAGGGGGGGGGGGGAGTTGATTTTTAAAATTTTATATTTATTTATTCATTACTGCCATAAACAGAGAAAAAGCCAATAGGCCTACCTGATTAAAAATGCTTTTGGTCGAAATTTGCATTACTAAAGGCAGTAACAATCACCAATGCCAAGTATATTAAACCCCCTTTTTAGGGCTCCGTAGCCAAATAACAAAAAAAGGGACCCTAAGCTGTCTGTCTATCCGTACGTCCGAAGTCACAGCCAATTTTCTCGAAGACTACACCTGGTACGGTACTATATGGTTCAAATCTAGGGAGGTGTGCTCTACAAACCGCTACAAAATAATGTAGTACAATTTTGAGGGAAAAAAATCAAGCTTGGAACAAAAATAAAGATAGCATGTGTCCCCCACCCCACCCCTAATTTTTGAACTACGGAGTAAAAAAAAACGTAAAAAAATTACTTAAGAACCTAGAAAAGGACTATATCTAATTAATTAATTAAAATTATTCCGGAAATGCTTCATTATGGGTAGTATCAAATACATAAAAGCTTATTTGCAAGTTCCCATTAAGGTGAGTAGTGAGGCAAAAATGCAAATTCGAGGTGTTTTTGTAACCATTTTTCTATAATTGTAACAAGTTGTCATCTGCAAAGTTTACGAATATGGAACACAAATATAGTCAATTAGTGTTTCTGGTATTTTATATCGTCTTATATGTAATGATTTGTACTATGGATGTCATTTAAGAAATCCTTAATCCTCCTATATGTAACCATTTATTTCCGCTTAGGAAAAAATCTACGTTGCCAAATTTTTTGCAAGTACTTTTCAGAATTTTATCTAGGGCTTTACCTTCTAACTTATATGATAAATAGCTTTTAGACGAAAAACCTATGTGTTCCTTAGTGTATAATCACAAGTATCACAACACACATTTGCTGCGCTTGTTATGGTAGGCGTTTTGTTGAATTATGCGGCGTTTTTTATATTTTTAAATATTTTTATTTATTGATTAAAAAATATCTAAACTATCATGATTACTAAAGAAAGAAGGATTAAAGTTCGTTTCATAAATTTGACTTTTATATTGGATTTGAAGTAGTGTTATTTTTCTATAACTTCATTGCATTCAACAGAAAGTTGTGGTTGAGAACAAGGCGACGTTGCGAGTTTCGGCACTCGTGTTGTTTACCTCGCGGTCGCGCGCGCTGTTGCCAGCTAGGTAGGTATCCCGAACTCGATCAGAGGACGCACAGCATGGTCGGCCTGCCGGCCGGCACTCGGAAATGAGTGAATAGCGAGTGAGTAACTAGCGAGAGAGTAAGTCGAGTGGAGTGATTTGTCTCGAGGATTTGCATTTTATTGTTGTTATAGATACTTATTTGTTAAGTTTGTTTTGTTACTCCGTAATAGTGTTCTTGTTATAATATTGTTATTGTTACCTAGTGTTAAAATGGGTAATAAAAAGGGGAGAAGATCACACTGCTCTATAAAGTTGATACGAAAGCGACAAGGGCGAACCGCTTATTACCTCAAGAAAGTCGCTGAAAAGTAGGGTCGCTTCGCCTGTTTGCGTCCACTTACTGGAGTTGGCAAGTTTGAAGGTGAAAATAAAAATGTTCTAATTGAAATTTTGATTATAAAAGGGATGTAATGTATTGATTATATAGTCCTTTTCAATATAACTTATAGTTTTGGTCGAAACATCTGGGAGTTTTCAAAAAAACGACACAAATAGGCAAATTAGGCGATTTACCCAGTTTGCGTCCACTTAATCCAGATTGCGTCCACCTATGGACCAATTCGCGTCCACCAACTTAGAAAAGGAATCTGAATTGATGTTTTTATAGTAACTAGCTTTTTCTCAAATATGCTCGGTAATGTTCGTGTTACTTTCAAAAAAAGAAGACGCCAGGCTGTCCATTGCCGGCCTTGGCCAGCAAAAACATTATTGTCGTGTGTGATTTTTTTAAATTCGCTTGCTATTTGAGACACCTCTGTAGAGAAACTGACAAATCCATGGAGGTAATGAGTACAACTTCCATGGCCAAATCATCCACGATCATGGAAGTAGTAAATACTGATGTGGGGTAAGTGCGCCTAAATTTATTTCGCCCCTATGCCTTGTAAACAGCCAACTACTAGTTGAGTAATATTTATAGGTTTCGATATATTTATGTTAGGCGCACTTACCCCATCCTGGCGCACTTGCCCCGACTGACCTTACGTATTTCCTCGCTGTTTGAGAAAAGCTTTGCGATTGCCGGACTCGTACTAATAGAATCGTCCGGCAATGCGCTACTTGGCTGGCGGCCTGTGCAATATTGTACTATTCCCCGCAACTTCGTATGCGCAGAAATATTAAAATGAAAGATCCCGTTTTTCCCATTCCCGTGGGAATTTCGGGAAATCCTCTCTTAGCGCTCCCATACGTTCCCTAAGGAACCTGCATGCCAAATTTCAGCCCGATCCGTCCAGTGGTTTGGGCTGTGCGTTGATAAATCACTATGTCAGTCAGTCAGTCAGTCACCTTTGAGTTTTATATTTTTAGACTAACTTTTCCCCGCAACTTCGTATGCGCAGAAATATTAAAATGACAAACCCCGTTTTTTCCCGTTCCCGTGGGAATTTCGGGAAATCCTTTCTTAGCGGATGCCTACGTCATAACATCTACCTGCATGCCAAATTTCAGCCAGATCCGTCCAGTGGTTTGGGCTGTGCGTTGATAGATCACTATGTCAAGTCAGTCAGTCACCTTTGAGTTTTATATATTTAGACTAGCTTTTCCCCACAACTTCGTATGCGCAGAAATATTAAAATGAAAAACCCCGTTTTTTCCCGTTTCCGTGGGAATTTCGGGAAATCCTTTCTTAGCGGATGCCTACGTCATAACATCTACCTGCATGCCAAATTTCAGCCAGATCCGTCCAGTGGTTTGGGCTGTGCGTTGATAGATCACTATGTCAGTCAGTCAGTCACCTTTGAGTTTTATATATTTAGATGTACAGAATATATATTTAGATTGTACAGAATGATCGGATTTTAACAATGACTTTATTCAAGAATATTTGACATTAGAAAATCATGATTATAATTAATAAAACCATGAACATTTTTTTTTCCAGACCCCAGTTTTCCTACTGTTTGAACTTTATTATGAATGTAGTCATTTATCGGGGTTTTACCATACATACGCATAATGCCTAATTGCATTGCATATTCTTAAACTACGACTTTGATACGAAAAAACATTAAAAATATCTAAATATCACTAGTACCATGTTCAGCATGTAAATTAATTAAAAAAGTATTCAATTCATAAAAAAAATATACAAAAAGTTATTATAAGCGGTGATTTGAACCCGCGCCCCTCTTGCGCTCTCATGTACGTCATGATGAATTTGGACCGCTGGGCCACGGTAGACTTAAGACAGCGGGCGAAATTAACCATTGGTATCGTTGTAATTTACGTTAGCGTATTTGGCGCGATTATTATTGAGAGGATCGGGCTCAAAACGCTCAAGGTCATCGACGGCTACAGGCGCCTCTAGAGATCTTCTACTATCTAAAGTCCCGCGCCTTCACATTTCAATGCGCTTCAATGTATATAAAAAGCACCACCAACACTCTCAACACATGTGTGCGAGCTGAGACAGCCATCAACTATGCGTTGAGAGTGTTGGTGGTGCTTTTTACATAATAATAAAAAAATTGAAGCGCTTTGAAATGTGAAGGCGCGGGACTTTAGATAGTAGAAGATCTCTATCACATCTATAGATGTTTAATTTATCCTTTTAATTTCTATTATTTAAAGTTAACGTAAACGATGACTGACACGTAACATGGTAAGTATAAGTACCTAAGTTTAGATCTCAAGATAATACTGGTACAAGTTAATCACGTGCCATAAGACTACCTAATTAATTGATAAATGAATTAAAGAAATAACAAACATTTGATCGTGATAAAGTGCGTTTTGGAGCTGTATCGTATCAATTATGACGAGGGAGAATTATTAGGTAAGTAGGTAATACGATTTTTTTTAAGCGAAAGAAGTTTACTGTCGTCAACATCATCACTATTTAGCTATCAGCTGAGAAAAGTCCAGTGCTGGACGAGCCTTGCCACTCAGACGGGTGTTGTGCCACCCGCATCCACCGGGTTCCCACCCTCGCGAGATTTATTTTTAACTAGTTGGGCCCCGCGACTTCGTCTGCGTGGTATTTAAGATTGACGATAACTTTTCTAACATAGCTTATATGTTGCGCCAAATGATGCTCTATCTACCCTTGAAAACTGCATTCAAATCGGTTCAGTAGTTTCGGAGATTAACTCTAACAAACAGACAGACAGACAGACAAACAGAAAGAATGAAACAGAAAAATTACTCTTTTATTATAGTACTAGTTTGTGCCCGCGACTTCGTACGCGTGGAATATAAAATTGCCGATAATTTTCTTTCCGACATCTGATTTTAATCAAACATAGCTTATATGTTGCTCCAAATAATGCTCTATCTACCCTTGAAAACTGCATTCAAATCGGTTCAGTCGTTTCGGAGATTAACTCTAACAAACAGACAGACAGAGACAGAAAAGATTTCTAGAAATCGCTGTTTTGTGGTCTACCATACATCTTTAGAGCCCCCGTTTCTTTTTTTTGAACTTTTCTTTCTATGTACAGACACGCCGGGTTCTGCTCTTTTACTATAGTATAGATAGATAGAAGATAGATAGATTCACTTACGTATTAAATAATTGACAATTTTTCTTAAAGCATTCACTGCCTTTTTCTTCTTCTTCACATGTAGGTACGTTCGAAGCACTGTGCGAAAGTCAGCAAAACGCATAAGTGTTCAAACAGTGAATGCGTTAAAAATAGCAATATTAATCCATACTAATATTATAAATGTGAAAGTGTGTTTGTTTGTTTGTCCTTCCTTCACGTCGCAACGAGTGGACCAATTTGGATGAAATTTAGTATTCACTTTTTTTCCCCAATATTTCTACGGGAACGGGTTTTCTACCAGTTTTTTCAATACTTCTATAACTACAATCATGTACCTATGTATAGTATCATCGGGTACGCAGATACCGAGTCTACGCGGGACGAAGTCCGCGGGAAAAGCTTAGACTAGTACCTACCTACGTAGATAAAAAAATGGTCGACATAGGTATATTTACAACTGAATGTCATAAATGGAGTGTCAGTAAATATTAACTCGAATATTTGTGTAGGGTCTTATCAATGAATACACCAATCGATTATGGCGCGTCCCACAGGAAATGCATTAAAAACCAATATTTGAATTTGATTAAAATGCATTCATTTGTTAGATAACGTGAATACGAAGATTTCCAATTATTGCGTGTATGAGAAACTTTTGGACTGCAAAATATTGAATAGGTATTGAGTACTAGCCGATGCCCGCGAACTTCGTCCCGCGTAGACTTAGAATTTGCGTACTCGATGGTACTATACATATAGACAGTTATAGTTATAGAAGTATTGAAAAATTGGTTTGACCCGTGGAAAACCCGTTCCCGTGGAAATATCGGGATGAAAAGTATTCTATGTATACATTTTGTATGGCAGGCATGCGTTCGGAATTTCCGAAATCGGTCCACTCGTTGCGACGTGAAGGAAGGACAAACAAACAAACAAACGCACTCACTTTTATAATATTAGTATGGATGACGACGATGAGTTTTCCCGACATCCGATTTCAGTTAAACAAATCCTTTATTGTGCTCTAATTTTTCTAAACGGCATTCTCTTCACCTGTGCAAGTATAAAACTAGAGAAAAATTTAAAAAACTAGTTAAAAAACACTTATTAGAGACATTAATATAGATAATGTAAAATAAGAATTTAGATAAGTACTTATTCATATCACTGATCTCAAGTATGGTAAATATTAGTATGTTAATAATATATGTATTACATTTAATGCTTTACTTGTACTGCAACATAGTGTCCGCCTGCAGTCAAACTGTATAAACAGTTTTGTAGGGTCATGTCTATATGTATGATCGCATTGTTGTATGCTTATTAATAATAAATAATAAATAAAATAAGAAAACTGAAAGCAAATCTATTCAGTACGCAGTTTCGAAAAAGATAAAAGTACTATTTCGTTATTACTACAGTACCTATGGAAGGTTAGTTACGATTCTCGAAAGCTGTCACGAATGGATTGATTGAGTGAATGATAATATGCATGTGTGAACCCATTTAAATGAATTTTGATATGGACGTAGGTACAGACGCATTTGCAACCTTAGGATTTCAAATCGGTTACCATCCGGTGACCTGGGAGCTCGTTTGCTTGTATTGTAAGTACCTATAAGAAATCGATTTTTGATAAAAATAAAAAAAAACCCGATTGCATACAAACTTTTGATATACCTACCCAGTGTCACTCTCACAATCAAGATGAATTTAACAACACTTCACAATAACAAGCTAAATTCTGTCAAGCCGTTTAGGCTACAGAGCATGCCAAAGAAATATACATACATACACTCGAAAAACATTATCCTTCTTCTGGCGAGGACGTGTAAAAAAAAACAAGCTCTACTATATATTTAATGGTAATCTTATCCCGCATAATCTTATAAAGGCAAATACAGCTAGTTTCGTTTCTCAAACCCTAAGGGTAAAAAAACATCGATGTCTATGGAATTGAACTTATTTGTTGACATGCCGGCACGGGATTAGGGGCGGAAAGGACGGATTTTACCCTCCATATGTTTGTCTATAAAAAAAGGTCACACAAGCATGTTGTTGAAGTTTTCTATTCTATTTGATCTGATATCGGTGATATTGTCGTGATTTGCGTTCGTTATTTTTAGGGATAACATAAAACGAGGTCCCTTTCTTAAGTTACGTATTTTTTTTAGCATTTGACAAGCCTTGTTTCACAAATGTTTACAGTTGAATTGAATTCTAGCAAGTAGTTTTTAAAATTTTAAACGAAGTAAGTATGTAGGTATTATATAAATAAGCTTTATACCTACTTTTAGTATATCGGGCATTCGTGATTTGATTTTGAAAGCTTCCGTGGTAATAACGTTACAAAATACATTCACATATTTAACTAGGCTACGATTATTTAAGGAATAGCTAGTTAACGACTTAAGTATCTGATGATTAAAATATTTCACGTTTATCGATTTTCAATTGAATCTGGACACATGAGTTAAAACCAATACGCTAAAATAAAATGAGCTAGGTACTCTCTCAATAGGTAAGTACATGCATATTTTCTACACGTTCTGCCGCGCTTAATACTTGGAAGTAAAACAATCAAAACGTACGCCACATTTTGCTAACTGGTCAGAGGTCATTTTACATCTGTACCCACGATAACAATAAAATTAATGTTGCGAACCTCGCCTGTTACGGCACTTTTATCTACACTCATATCATAAATCCTCTATGATGTGTTCAAAAGTCGGTAGTAGGTAATGACATCCGTTATGTCAGCGAGTTCTGTCAAAGCCAATTTATTATCTGTGGTCATACAGTAAAATTCATTTTACAAAATCGAAATCGATGTTTTAATGACGTTCAAATTTCGAACATCTTGGAACAGCAGCAGTGCCCGCCTATATTCTTCAGCCAGACAGAACGAAAGTTTGTTCCAAATTCAAATGTCGGCTCTGTTTAGTCTATGCTTTTTGTAAATCGAATGTGAGACACTGACGTATTTGAATTGCCGCCATTGTGGACAGATTTTGAGCATCTCAGAGGATTTATAAATGAGTTTATACTAAAGTAGTGTATGCAACTGTACATAATTAGGCCTTAAAACACTCGTGCGATATTATTATGAAACTCGCCTTACGCCTCGTTTCATATAACCCCACTCGTGTTTTAAGGACCTTTATTATGTAGCAGTTACATAAACTACAATTAAATGGCAAGTTCGAAGTAATGGAGGCGAACTAAATTATACACGTGTATAATTTACCATCGGTAGCCCCAATAAATACTTGGTCTGCTCGAATTAGATACTCCGAAATGCATGGAAATCACTATCGTTGCTCTATATCTGTTGTAATTTCAATCGGCAGTGTTTATAATTTAACACGTAAATTACTAAATGACATACTTGAAATGCAATGAGCTCAAAGAGTCTATGATTTCTGGACCAAGCGTGTGACCGCGGGAACCAAAAACCCCCTAAGGGCTTCGGTAAATATTGAGCTAGTTGAATAAGATCGATTGTACGTGCGGTCGCGCGCCGCTGGCTGCTTATTGGCGTGACGTCGGCGCGGGCGCAGGAAGCCGTCCCATTTCGATACTGCACAGGACTCCCATTCATTAGCTTCCGGGTGTGTTTCCTTGAGGTCGTGAATGTTTAATTCATCCAAAGCGACGTCCTTGCCTTATCAGTAGTAATAAAGAAGCGAAATATCAGTATCAGGTTGTGTTAACTTCGATTGTATGCTACTCTAACCTCTAAAGTGTAACTAATCCCCTTAAATAAAAGACTATTATTAAATACACGACGGCACACGTGGTATGATGGCTTCTTTGAGGCAATATCCGACCATTAAATGTCATTATTACCACGGAATCAAATTTATAGAGTGTAAAACAGCAATCAGAACCTTCTTATCACCATATAGAGCAATAAATGTTCTTCGCAGTTTATCGGGTAACCAATGTTTAATCACCTCGATCAATCAAGTAAACTGTACCTCCAATAAATCTCGCCGACACAGCTATAAATCGTTCGAAGTTCTCCGTTGACCCGTTAAACCGTATCATTAGGTCGGCCCACACAAATCCCTATCATTTCAATAATTCACCATCGTCCCATCATTGGCCCATTTCGAACTTCCCTGTACTTTCCCAAATCCCGAATCGGACCTGTAATTATACACCGTTTCAAGGGTTGGTTTAGGCTCTAGGCAAACTAGGCAATTATCACATCGCCTGCAGATAGTTCCCACGGGATGGTAAAATTGTAAACTTACACACAAACGTGTCGAACCTCGCGGCTATTTATACTCGTCATTTTTTTGCCGTAGACCCGCAGTAGGACGTCGTATTGTGGTCACTCTTGTTACGAAGCCTTAGAGTGCATCCTTGGCGTCGCAGCAAAGGATCCGCATCCATCGATGCGTGCCGTCTCTCAATGTGGTTCCATCTCGAGAGCAAGGAGCAATAAGCAGCGTTTACACGAAAGTGGGCGGACGGCGCCCGTCGCTGCGTCTCGTGGTACAAGTTTTGTTTGCTCGGGACACACGGGCCTCCGTGAGAACCTCCCGAACTGCATAGGCGTGACATCGAAGTCTTTTTGTCGTCTTTTTTTATTTCTTTTGTAAGGCTAATGTTGAGTATCGGTAATAACTATAGAGACATCGGCTCCGACGTGACCGTGACAATGCAACTCTGCGTGATGGTAACTTATGCTCTTTCATTATGTGGCACACGTGTTGAGGGCTCTTTACATTGAAGCTTTAGAAATCCTTAAAGTTTTGGAACTGCACGTTTGATGCATTTTATGACTGCATTCTCGCAAACGTGTTACGACCCAAAATTTTATGCCAATTAGCTGTATTATTGTTAGCGAAGTTCTTAGAAAGCAGTTTAATGTTCATTTTGCGAAAATTTTAGTAGTTTCCAAACTTTAACTTCAAAAGTAACTACTCGAACGCCCGCTGGAAGCTCTTAAAAAGCCATTAAAGTTTCTGGAACGGTAAGTCAATTCGTAGGTGTACAATGTAGTGCATAGTTGTAATAAATAAAAGCAGCGTCGTCGCGCGCGAACTTCATGTTAGGTTAGCCAGGCATGTAGTGTAGGTATGAAAGCTACCATACTTTCTCTACATTGTTTTCTTACCCTGGGTAGAAGCGATTGAATACAAATTAATTTTTAATATTGAAAATCTAAACTATGTAGATTAGGTAGATTTAGAGAACCCAGAGAATGTCTTTTAAAGATAATTTTCTTAACAAAAGTAACAATGAATCATTGTGCAAGTATGTTAACGTAACACTTTATCATTACAAACTAATTAATGACTAAGTGTTCAGTCATAATCACCCAGCATAGGTACAAATCTCACTTTAACGATCTTTCCATGGAAATTGGAACATACGTCTGTGTTACCGAAAAATACGCCACACTTCTTATTTACGCGCGGAACCTCAGAGTTTTCTCCCCGAGGCGCCGTGGAAACCCTGCCAAAGCAGATAGTTTCATCGGAGTTGCTTCCCTAATGAAATTTACATATTTCATTTCAATTCCAATATTACCTACCTGGCGTCCAGCTATATTGGTTCCGAGGGCTTATTGAATAAAACATAGCTGTATTGCATGTATCCGACCTCTCCGATGCATATTTCTTACATATTTCGTGACCGGAACGACCGGAACTGTGTGCATCTACATTTTTATTACCATCCCCTTTATTTAATATAGTTTCGTTACAAACTCCAATAAAAATCCAATAGGAAATAGTTTGTCTTTCATGAGTGTAGTTTGTTGTAGTTTTGAATACCAATTGCAATTTTATACGGATTGTTCGCGAATGTGGCTACATTGGCTATCTAGTGAAATACATTTTCGATTAAGGGGAATATGTAGTATGTAGCGCAAAGGGCATTCAGGCTATTTGTAAACATGATTAATAAACGAATGAAAATATTTCGAGGGGTTGGGTTGGTAGAGTAACAATCTAGGAACTTCGAAGACAGGGGTAAAACCGCAGTCTCCGGTAAAAATCACGAGACTCGAAATGAAAACCATTAAGCACGTGTAATACCCTGATACACACGCGGTACTCTTCCCACGAACTCGATTATCAATAACAAAGATAACAGCGCCCGCGGCGATCGCCGGAACTTAAATAAAGAACCACCAAAAAGCTCGACTTGTATGTCCGCTAGCGCCACTGCCCGCTGCAAACTCAAGTTGGCGGCCATAAAAAATAATAAAGAGTGCCTCTGGGCAGTGTCTGCTCCTCACCTTTTGTTAGGACAGGTGATTGATGGACCCTTTATTGTCCGCGTCGCATTTGCTTTGAGAAATGAACTGTTATGTTTGCGCTCACTTGATTGCCTATTGCAATTTAGGTTACTTTTTTCCCGCGGCGCATTCAATAAAACATTTGATAAATTGAATGTCGGCTTTTTGTTTGCGTTATTCATTGATAATTAGTGCCCAAAATGGATTGTTCGGCTTAATTATGGTATCAGACAGAGCGATGCTATAAAATTTGGGTGAAACAACACCGAACGGCCCGGCGGCGCTCGGTGAAAATAATAGAGCAGTATTAATAAACCTCCTTTGAAAAACGGCATGACGCCCCATTATTTATACTGCAACGATTAACATTTGTTTCCTAGCGTCGGAGGTGCATTAGGATTAAAAGTCGATTTAACTTCACAAACAGACCATGCAAAATGCCACTCCACCCCGCACGCTCCGCCGCCGGTGATATTCAATCCATGCCCACCCTATTTGAATAAGGCCCCGGGGGCTGAATAATATAACTAGTCATAGGTACGCTTTGATGTTTACCGATGAATGATTGAACTCCCCAAATGACGAAATTAATATAGCTAGCCATTGTCAAGGAAGTCGAAAAGCCAATTAAATTCGCTCCCTGCATTCAGGCTGGCAGTATTAGCATGTTTTGTATAGAGGCTCGAAGGGGGTGCAAGCTTTTCAAATATGTCATTTCCAAAGGCATCGACAGGGGATTAAACGGGATGTACTTGTCCTCATTAGCAGGCGGGCTAATTTTCTAGTTGGCTACACGCCGCCTCCACTAGATGCATTAAGATAATGAGCTTGTGCAAACGTAGGTAGGTATACTAGCAACGCATCAGGGTGATTCGTTAAGCAATATACTTTCGAGTAAAGCTTCAACACACATTTGGGTCGATTAAGTACTTAACTGAATTTTAAACAATGATTGTTTTGTTTGGTATTCGGTAGCCGAGTTTGATTTTCCGGTAATCATTATAATGGTCCAATTGCAGTTTAGTTAGCATGTCGTGAGATATTTTCGAGTTTAAATTATTTCCAGGCGCACGGGACTAATTGTATAGTATTTTGCACAAACATGGAATCGTGCTGGGCATTAAAACGACGACAAACGTGCGGTCGCTTCGTGCTATATGCTGTGAAACACCTCTTATCGGGAGCATCTTCACGCTATTCGCTTCGGGCTAATGAGAGCTGGATCCGTGCTGCATCGTGCAGTGGAAATTCCTACCTTTCTACGCTTTTATACATTTAATGTCAAATGTTTTTTTGGTAATCTACGAGAGAGTAAACTTAAAACACGGTACAAAGTAGAATAATATTGTGAAGCATCTTTTCACAAGCCGCAATGTCTGTTCGAAATGAACATCGTTGATTGAATTCCAACTCTTTTCCCACTATTTGTATAGACCTATTCAATGTCGAATTCCCCATTTGATTTGAATTTGGGAGCCCAGCCGAGCTCACTATAATTGCCCGTTGAGATGCGTGAAAGTGTTTTCTTGGTCAACCATTGTGCGATTTGGGCGGCTTAGGCACCGTACGCATCGGAAACCTTTACCGAGACTAAAATATTATGCGCAAGTTGTCATAATGCTTTTTTGTAAATATTCGTATTTCTGAATTCGTTAATAAATTTGGTGTGCCCCTTTCTATTTTGTGTTTGTTTTTTCTAGATGCCGTTCAAAGGTTCGTGGAGATGCCCACGTATACTGAAGTGAACCCTGGAGAAGACGCGTTGCTAAAATGTAGGATATCGGACAAGAAGGGCGTGTGTTCTTGGCAGAAGGATAATAAGGTATGTTATTGATTTAATTTAATACCTGTCCTTTAAATATTACTTAAAAGAACTTTTGTGGCTTGGTATAGGTATTTGTTACATTGAAGAACGTTAATGGACTATAACAATATAGCTAAGTAACACTTCAACAATGATGTTTTTCACTACACTTTTACAAAAAATATGTCGCCTTCCTTAATCATTTTAACTAACTGCTTTGTCACTTTGTTTCTACGAAAGTTTATCATTGTGTAGGTATCTTTGTAGTTAAATCACGTATGACCTCATTAGCTATGTACTTACGTTTTTTTTATCGCCGGAAAATACGGTTTTTTGGGACCATGCATAAATGGTTGGTTATTCATCAAGGTTCAGTTGAAATGGGTTGGTGCGATGACTCTTCAAACTCGGTAGGTAGCTTGGTTGAAATTGCTAGTAGGTACCTACACATTGTTGACGTTGTATCGTTAATTTCACGAAGACTGTAACATTATTCTGCTATAATAATAGCTAATAGCTGACTCACTGAACACCGTTTAATTAACATAAGAAACCAAAAATCTCTCGCGTTAATTAGTCGGTTGCAAGGCCCAAAACGATTTTAGCGAGTCCGACTTGGGAATGGGGTCGTAAAAGAAATTTGGCGGCGCGGCGGAGTTCCATTAAAGTCATCCTGATTTTTATGTTTTATCCCCGAGGGGTGTGAGAACGTGTATCGAATATTAATCGCCGTTTAACTTTCCACCTCTACCTGAACAGAATGCAGAAAATTTTAAAATCTTACTTTCATCCGAGACCCTTACAGGGATATCCCCAAAAATATTACACGCAATGTCGTTAATGAATCTTCATATAGACACGCTCTTTGTTTCATTCACATACTTACAAACTATTTCATTTAGTCTGAGGCTAAATACATGCACGACACACGTGCTGATACGTTTTCCCAATAAAAAGCGATCTTTACTTAGGTTAACAATCGTGCCAACCTTGATAAAGCCTCAGGAAACGAGTGCGGGCATTACACCGGAGCGGAACCATAAGGTTCCACATTGTTTTTACTGTTTCGACACGCTTACATATTCATTGGTAGATAAAATTAAACGCTCGCATTCAACTGTCGTTTATCTAGCCTGGTAAACTTTAACTGTGGTGTATTCAAATGAACAATCGCGGTTTGTCGGCGCGAGATCTGAATCTTAACTAGGTGCAGTCACGATTCTTTTAAACTCCAACATAACTTCGTTTGGCGTGTTCATTTGAAGCCCTTCCGAGAAAGTTTCATCCTTGGTGTATTTACTCGTCATTATAATAATATTGTAGTTCCCATATCGTTCTTAATTACATACTTGGTATATACTTTATTGAACGTTCATGCTTGAAGCAAGCGATATTGTAACACTTTTCTTGAACTGTCCCTATTTCCATTCCGTTACAAATTAACAGGGGTTCTAATTTCTTCCGTACGCCTCTGCTTACGTTTTATTAGGGAAACATCGCTCCAGTATTCAAGAGAACTGTAATAACATTTAGATTTGACTTGCTAACCATTTCTCGTTTACCGAGATAGGTAGGTTAAAGTTAAAGTATTGTGTTCCCTGCTATTTAAGGCGCCTGTAGCCGTCGATGACCTTGGGCGTTCGAGCTAGATCCTCTCAATAATAACCGCGCCAAATACGCTAACGTAAATTACAACGATACCAATGGTTAATTTCGCCCGCTGTCTTAAGTCTACCGTGGCCCAGCGGTCCAAATTCATCATGACGTACATGAGAGCGCCCTCTTGCGCGGGTTCAAATCACCGCTTAAAATATCTTTTTGTATATTTTTTTTATGAATTGAATACTTTTTTAATTAATTTACATGCTGAACATGGTACTAGTGATATTTAGATATTTTTAATGTTTTTTCGTATCAAAGTCGTAGTTTAAGAATATGCAATGCAATTAGGCATTATGCGTATTAGGGCTTGCAATATCGGACTTGCATTTGTAATTATGGTAATGAAGTCCTTATTTGGGCGGTTCATTTCTTTAAAGGCCCATTGTTGAGACGCTTCGAGGTGGGCTTTTTAGATAGGTATTATGCGTTTACTTTTTATTTTGTGTCTTAAAACTCGCATAGCATCATGTTTCAAATGAATATGCTTTAGCAACCGCAGTCGGCTTCACAAAGCCAGGCTATCAATACAGGACAAAGACGTTAAGCCTAACGGCCGTCATTACCATCCCGGTCACGAGCTCACCTTCGTGATTCATAAAGTCCTGGGAACCTGGCAGCCCGCCCTGACGCTTGATGCCGCAGGCCTACAGTTTCGTGCCTTCATTACGAGCCTAGCTTTCGCGGCTTAGTGACAGCTCGTAATGGCACTTTAAGTAACAAATTATAGGGCATCGATGTTGAAATTACACCGTTGATTCCTTTTAATATTCGATTTTCAGATAGCTGTGACAGGTTGTTGAATTATGCCTCGAATTGATTCAGCAGTCGCTGAAAATACCGAATATATTTTGGCAGTGCAGTCATACACGGCTTTTAATAAATAAACTGACATATGAGAAACTCCTTTTAGATACATTAGTATTCTTGATTGGATACCAATAAAATTAAATAATTAAGCTTAATTTTGGCGCACTTAACAATTAGAGAAGTCATTTCCTAACGTATGCAATTTAAAATTAACTGTCCAACTTAACTATCTTACTTAAATTTTGTACAGTTGATAGAGGATTAGGGTGCGCGTTTTTTGATCAGGATACTCGTACTAGCATCGACGATATTACAGTAATTTGTACTTACTATGGACTGCTTCGCGTGAACGTAACCTTTTCTAAAGTTATACTACAATACAAGTATTCAGGTACCTCAAGTTCTACGGCCGATGACCGATGGGCCGTGTATGTAAAGTTGGCGCGCGTATGGCACCGCGAGCAGGGGCGATAGACACGGCCCGCGGTCACGCTGCCATTGTCTGTCGAGTAACGACCTGGGGCAAGTCATGGGCGACGATGGAAAGTGCCAGAAGGATTCAGTCAGTCCTGCAGTTTTATCGTAAAATGACGCATATACCTAATGAAAGGGTGTAAGAATTCCGTGTGAGCATCTATGTACCTAGTTTAAGAAGAAGAAAAATACCACACATCATGCAATCCATACTTAGGTGTTAAACAACTTAATTTACTAAATAAATACACACAAAAATCAAAAGGGGAAAAATAATTATTTGCAAGCGCTTGCCTAAGAATTTTGAGAATCACACGAACTCCAAAGGTTTCTTTTCTATGGCGCGGTCGCGATCAAATCAGGTACTCGTTTACTTGGGTTCATATTTGGTATGGAGATAGTTCGAGACCCGGGAAAGGACATAGGCTACTTTTTTATCCCGGAAAAGACACAGTTTTCGCGGGGACGCTTTAACCAAATTCCACGCGGACGAAGTCGCGGGCACAGATATTACGTAATGTAGATTAATTATGGGCTCGCTTTAAGCGTATCGTTTATATGTCGAATATTTCCACTCCCATGCGTTTGACATTTTGCCTCGCACGTCCGGATCCGGATACGAACCTACCCGGCGGTCGTGTCAAACGTTAGCGAGCACTTTTACCTTTCGATGTGACAATAGAATACAACAAAGACTGTTAGACCTGCTAGACGAGCGATAGATATGCACGAATAAATGCGAAGTATTTATACTTACATATAGGTACAATTAAAATAAATCGGTTTTATATCACAATAGATCATTATAACTGTACAAATGGAATTTTAACATTTCAATTTCAACTAACAAACACACAATCTGCACGGTAATAAGCTACTGACACAAAAAAGTAATTGCACCACAATAAACTTAGCTATTGAACCATTTATATAGGTGCATACTACGGGTCCATGTTCGCGTGAGCTTGACAAGTCAACAATAAAGCCCACAATGGAACGGCTCCCATCCCCTTTTTTACTGCAAAACATGCGACACATGTCTGTACTAAACAATTGACCATAAAGTTTTCGGAATCCGACAACGGCATTCTTATCTAAATCTCGGATCCCGAGTGGCCAGCGTTTGTTCAAACGTTGGACAATTAGACAAGTATTGCGCAGTCACTCCGTTCCCATATATTACGGACCATTAGTCATTACCATCTGATAAGAGCATCCATTGCTGACTCAGTGGTCTTTTTGCGCGTGCTTAGACAGGTATGGAGAAAAAAGCATGAGGATGAAGGCCAATCGATGAGTTAATGCATGAGAATGCACCGATATCGATCGACGGCCCAGACCTTTACAATTGACTTGGAAGGGCAGAGAACATCGCTCGAACTCTTGCAATAGATTAGGTAATATTGTAAATCGATCTTTTATAAATGTTAATCGGTCGATCAGTCTCACTTGTCAGCGTTTGTGGTAAGAGGGGGCTGGACCCTAAACGGGTGTGGATTTAAGAAAGATATGACTTTATGGACAGGATCTATTTATACAACATTTTTAAAGATATTTAAGTAAGTAAATAAAAAATAATACTGTTTCAGCAGTGGACATATTATAGGATATTGATAGGATAATAAGTGTGTAGGTATAAAGGAATCATGTTAATTAGTTTTGCGTCAAGGCACATCGCATTCGAATGTAGAGATAATCGCGCATATGTATGAAAGCGTAAAACAAGGACAAACACGCCTCCAAAGTATAAATAAGAGCTTTATGCAAAGTGCATGCTAATCCGTAAACACTCACTGCACATTTCAGAATTTCTGTGCGGCGCTATTCTAGCTGCAACTGCATTTTGCCCAAATAACTCGCTTTTTGCTTCCCACAAAACTTAAAAGCATTTTGCTGCGTTATTTAACACGAAACATGCTAGATACATGTTACCTACAAACAGAACAAGACAGATTAAAGCGAGGTTTATTTCTGCACTTGAAATATAATGGCTCTAATGTCTCATATATCTGTACAGTCACGATAATTCGGACTGTTCGTGACTATATATTTTAATATTCAAGAGTCGTCTGGTTGACGCGTTGCTATGCCTTGATACATCAATACGCCGGCGTGGCGGTTTAAAAGGGCATACAAGCGACGGTTAGGCTTGTGAAACACAAATCGTTTTTGTTTTCGGGAAATAAAATGCCACTAGAATACGCTAACACTGAATATATACGAATGAATAGAAAATCGGAATTGAAATTTGAATAAAATAGTGAAGAAATAGGACCCCTACGATTTCTTGAACCGCGCCATAAGGCGTCGCAGGTGCGTCCTACGATTTTGTGCGGGCTTTATTTTAAGCTCTGCATTTCACTGGCTGAATGGCCCTCTGTGGGGCTCTCGAGTACATTAGCGATGTTAATATGCGATAGTGATGTTCATGATCGATCCTTTCATATTCAATGGCTCGTTGTTCGGCATGAATGGGCGGCTCTCGAGGCCCGTTGAGTTTACGATGTGAATCGGGCCCGAGAACGGATTAAGGAGGCTTATTATTTCAATGCTGGCTGGTACCAAGTTCAGTCGTTCCTTTTATTTTTCTCAACCATATCAGATTCCTTTCGCGAGATGATTTCTTGTTTTCAGCCGCGCGGTTTGCGAGGGGAAGTTGAACTGCCATCAATCTATTTCACAGATCTAACGTAACGTTATAAATTGAAAAACTTTTAATTGGCCTTTACCGACGCCGTTTTTTATGCAAATCGTTAAAACTGCCGAAACTGTCGTCACAATTCTTATTTATTAGAGACTAGCACGTCTCACGCAGCATAAGTATAGATACTTCCGTATAGATCCGCGCGTATAGATCCCGGTCCAGCGGAAAAGTTTTGTTATTAGTTACCTATTGGTTTTTGAGTTTGTCCTTTACAAGCAAACAAATAAAACTTTCTCTTTATAATTATAATAATAGTAAAATATATTAAAAGGTACTTTTAAACCGACCGACAATGCTAAAGCTTTTATCGGACGTTAGGTATATACCTCTGTTATATTCTTTTTTTTGTAAATGATTGCAGTCTGTAATATGTACCTTTTAAAATAAATAAATAAATATCGCATTTTATTCGGACGTTGTTGAATCTCAATTTGCCCTTGACTCGACGAAATAATGCAATCGTCTGTGAATAGAGCCAATAAAATGGATACGGGGCCTTTATCCGTTTCGTGAGATCCAATATGAGAGTTCGATTTGCAAACGGGTGGAAATATGACCGTTCTCTTGACAGCTTCCATTTCGACCTGCAGACTACTGATCGCATTCAAAGGCGTTCTAGGTTTGAACGCCCCATAACAGAGTACCTACTGTTATGGGGCTTTGAAACTGTGACGTGTCTGATAAGATATTTAAGATAGAGAATATAGGTATTGGAGAGATTTAGATTTTTTATTAAAATTGTATTATCAACATAATTCCATAATCATAAAGTATCTAAACTTTATGGATATGATGAAAACTGTTCCAATATGATAGAAAATAAGCATTCTTTATGCACGCAAATTCCGATCTTTGGTTAAAATCTTCCCCCCAATTTCTATGTTTATTTTCTTAGATTTATAGGAAAATGCAAATCAATATATGAATTTTTATTTTTAAATTAAAACGTATGGGGCGTCCTTGGTTCTAGTGGCACATAAGTAAACAAACATCGGCATAAAGCGCCGATCCCACCATTGTGCGCGATTGCAGGGCCGGGGAATGTGCCGATTGCCATCATGAAGGATGGGAGGTTTGCATAAAGCCCGAGTTACACCGAATGCGTCTGAAGCACGTCGACGGCTCGCCAGTATCTACGCGCGTGTGTAGTGGCGCGAGCCGCGCAGCACCCCTGTCACACCGAAGGCTGTCAGATCTCGACGGCGCGGCGCGTCGCCATTTTAGCCGCCATTTTTGACATAGTGTCAATGTCACAGTTGAATTTGATGTATTACCTCCATGGTTTGTAATCATTGCATGCGACAAAGCTATATTGCCGTCTCGCTCTGCTCTAATACAACTCTGGCAGCTGTCGCACTGCTCAGCGGCGTTATGCCGACGTAGCTGCAGCGTACGACGGAGCCGCAGACGCGCTGCAGACGGCGCGCAGGCGGTGTGACAGGTCTTACGAGAACTAATGCTATACAGATTCAGGTGAGCCGTCGACGTGCTGCAGACGCATTCGGTGTGGCTCGGGCTTTAAATGTCCTTGTTGAAGGTCCAGCGGTTGAAGCGTCAAGAGGTAGGGATACAACCCATAGGTAAAATTATTTCCTCCATAAAAACAGTTGTAAATATTTTATTCGTAACCTGTTTATTATATTAAATGACCACTTTCCAAACCATTATTATAATATAATGGGACTCTCCAGTTTTCTTTAGATATAACCCTACAAAAGCTTAAGCGATTAGGCAACTCTCACCTAACATCGATCGGCAGACCGTGAGCCCAATGACATGTGTATTGTTATTGCTTCCCACGTATCCCTGATTATCGTCATTTATTATACCATTGTCCTTTGTCTATCGAATATAAGGCTTAGGGCTGAGCTATAATCACGTTCCGAAGTCGTTAATCAAAGGCCAAACATCGCAGGCAATTTCTAGCTGTGGGTAATTTATTTATGACCTTTATATCGATAATTTTAAAAGCACGAGTCGTGAAATCATAGGTTACAATATCTGACGCTTCGTAGGCACCCCTGTTCAAGTTTTTGACGTGAAAAATCTTAAAATCACAAAGAAACATAAAGGTACAAGTTAGAAAAGTGGAATGTGTCATTTCGTCACGAATTGGTCTATCCTGTCTTTCCTTAATAATTACAAAACGATTAGTGTATTAGATTGATTCTAGTGTATTAGCTCATAGTCATATAGTCAGCTGACTTTCTGGCCTTTTACTATTATCCCGGGTGAACGGGGTAGTGGAAATCGACGTTTCACGCTAAAGCCAATGGCCGAGTGCCATACATCCCACCCATTTCTTTATAGCTGCCTATTTTATTTAATAAATTATTTCAGGATTCTTTTGAAGTCGCGGGCAGGAACTGGTAATAAATAATTTGCTGGAAAAGAGTCAAATATTAAACACTTTATGTAAGTACTTATCAGTTTTATGGACCTACTACCTATATGATAACTTCTCACACTTGATTCGTGATCAATGTGTGATATGACACGCCGCGGTTCACACTGCAACCAATTCTATAAGTTCACACACTAGCCGTGATAAATGTCGATGACGAAAGTTTCTTTACCACTTTGATATCGTAATCGTGCCTTTAATACGGTTTACCATGTCACTTTCCCTCGGCGGTTCAATGAGACAAAAAACATAAGTACGCGCCCGCAATGCGTATGTCAAGGCATAACTATTGTCCAACGCTTGCATGGGAACTCCTTTGTTACTACACTAAATAAATTTACGTCTAAATATTTGAGTAAATATAATACTTACCTACATTACACAGTTGTTCCTACGCTTAGCTAATTCGCCAGCTATTTGAGTACACCGTAAAGCAAACCTAAAATTATACACTGAACGTGAACCCGTCATACATTGTTTGCCTTGCTACTGCATTTCAGCTACTGCTGAAATTACGGAAGTGTAACTCGATATTGCAATACAACGTTTGAATTTAGCATTTGATTAGTAGTTTCTAGTTATTCTTTGTTTTATAAGTATAGTGGTGTTTTCCAATGACGACCAGAGTAGAAAACAATAATCATTCTGTACACATTCAACCTGCGTGACCTGCGCCGAAATCAAAGTCGGTTTTGTGAAAGAATCCTTATGCTATATTAGAACTCGGAACTCTTAAAATAGGTCGCGTGAACTTTAAGCAGCTAGATGTAAAGTTCAACTTGACGCGTGAGCGATCCTATACTTATAGGGAACAGCGGGAGATCCCTATTTAAGACTTCGAATATAGTCCCTTCTCTGAAACTAGGCAGTGACTCTACGACCATTTGGTGCGGGTAATTTATTCCCACTAGTAGAACTCGCATACTCACTCCAAACTAGGTTTCGCAGGTGGTTTAGGTGGCTTCGATATTATCCTCAAGTGGCATTTCTTGAATTATTTAGATGCAGCCAGCAAACTCGCCTAGAAACAACATTGACTTCGCCATAAACTTCAGTTGTGAATCCCTGTTAGAAAGAACACTCGATTTTAAAAGTCAGATTTGGTTGGAGTGCTTTGACATTCAATGTAAAATAATATTGTACTAATCACAATGAAATTGATTGATTATTTTTATTGCCAAGCATAGATAAGACCTATTAAATCTAAGTACATAAATCTACTTACTTACCTACAGCTGTTTCTTTTGAAACAAAGTATTTACACACATAATATGTAGATGCACCTTCCTCAATTATAAATTAATAAACCGCATCCTAAGAAAGCGGGACCGTTTCCACAGATGTGGATGGTCCCTTTTGCCGAACGGATGCGCACACGCAGTCACGGTTCAAAAAGCGGATATTGCGTCGCTGAAACGGCGCATTGTTCTCGATCGTTATTAATCAAAGAAAATGTCTCTGCGCTGTTTGCTCCCGAAAAATGTTCCGCTTGATGCGCCGCGAAGGTGAAACGCGTAACGCATCGCAGCGTAGGTTAACGACGTGATATGTTTTAGATCTTTTTAACCTAGTTTCACACTACAAAAGGTGCGGTCAGATCCTTGATGTGGTTTCAATCAGGCGACCTATTCGATTCTTTAAAAACCGGCCAAGTGCGTGTCGGGCCACGCACAAAGTATAGGGTTTCGTAGTTGACGATGCCCACAGTAGGTTTCTAAGACTTATTTAGCATCTTAGGTAGCCTGTGGTATGACGTGCCCACCCGACGCCCCTGGCGCTCGAGAAAAATCATTTGGTTTTTTAATCATTTCATAAGTTGGTCGACTATGACTCGTAAATTTGTACAGCCTACTTAGCTGTGATAGTTTTCCTTTCAACTACGTTATATATGTCACAACCGTGTTTTTTTTCAGCCATCCAAATACCACCATTTAGCTATCTCCGAGCAATAGTGCGGACAGACGAACGGACGGACGGACGGACATGGCGAAACGATAAGGGTTCCTTGTGGACTTCGGAACCCTAAAAATAGGGTCTATGTTTAAAATTCATTTATTTTCGTTACACGTCCGTCTTTGGGTCACAAACTTACATATACGTACCAAATTTCAACTTAATCGGTCCAGTAGTTTCGGAGAAAATCGACTGTGACACACGGACGGACAGACACACGAGCTCCCAGGGGCAATTTGAACCCCGTGACGTTTTGACGTTCCCTACAGATTCCCTATGAAATCCCTTTTGCGCCCCGAATGAGGCCCCAGATTAGGTTAACGACTAGATATAGTTTCCTTAGATCTTTTTAAGCCAGTTTTACACTACAAAAGGTGCGGCTACGGTCGGGTCCTTGATGTGGTTTCAATAAGAGGGATTTCGAAGCGGAAAATACTTCGTAACTAACAACTCGGTTATTTTCCGGACCGGACGCTCCTGAACTGAAAGCGGGCGGAAATTAACCGTTGCGTTGGCTTTGTTCTCCTGTCATTTTAATTCGCGTATCGATTGTCACTTGGTTGTACGCGGATCAACAAACTGTATATAACTGTATATCTATGTCTATGTAGAAATACATATATAATAAGTAATGGGTAATTACATATTATATTAATCGTATTTAAGGCATTCACTGCCACTTCTGTTTTACGAACTTTCGCCAGGTGCCACATCGGTCATTAAGGGAACATTGAAACGCACAATATGTGCGTTCAAGGCACTGCGGGAAAGTCAGCATAACGCATATATGCGTCGGTGGCAGTGAATGCGTTAATACAGTACTTACCTAATTATAACTAAAGTGTCTTGGAAAAAATAAGCGTATAGGTATGTATACCTACATTCAGCGGTTTTCATTAACTGCATGTTTAGTGCATCAAGTGCATGAATTATGTGCTTAGCCGGGATATTTTTTGAGTTTCGAATACTTCTTTATAATACATACTACTACTACTACTACTACAACAGCCTATTTACGGCCCACTGCTGGGCACCGGCCTCTGCTCATCACGAGAGGGTTTGGGCTATAGTCCCCACGCGGGCCCAGTGCGGATTGGGGACTTCACACACATCTTTGAATAACTTCGCAGGTGCGTGCAGGTTTCCTCACGATGTTTTCCTTCACCGAAAAGCTCAGTGGTAAATTCAAATTGAATTTCGCACATAAGACAATATAATACATAATTTGAGTTATAATTTATATATAGGTTTAAGGTTATAGATTATATTGTGCATGTTACAACTATCACAAATCAACGTGCTTAGACCTTTGTAATGTACAAAGGTATAACATAAGCACCTAAGTCTGATTGATTTGAGATGATGGCTGATGAGATACGAATCGTGACGAAGCTGTTAAGTTTACGATGAAAAAACCGGCCAGGTGCGTGTCGGGCCACGCGCAAAGTATAGGGTTCCGAAGTTGACGATGCCTACAGTACCTTTCCAAGACTTATTAGCATCTAGCTAGCCTGTGGTATGACGTGCCCGCCCGACGCCCCTGCCGCTCGAGAAAAATCATTGGTTTTTTATTAATCATTTCATAAGTTGGTCGACTATGACCCGTAAGTTTGTACAGCCTACTTAGCTGTGATAGTTTTCCTTTCAACACCGTATATATGCCATAACCGTGATTTTTTTCAGCCATCCAAATACCACCATTTAGCTGGCAGGGGGGGGAGGGGGACACGTGACTCTAACAAAAATAGCACCTTAAAGCTTAATATTTCACAAACGCATTACTTAATCAAAAAATTTTTAACAAACCCACAATATTTTTTTAAGACCTATTTAACGATATGCCGCACCATGGGGTACGCAAGAAAAAAAAATACATCCCCACTTTACGAGAGGAGAGAGGTAAACCCTATAAAAAAATATATTTCAAAATTTTTGTACCACTTTGTCAGCGCAACTAATATGTATATTCTTGCCAAATTACAGCTTTCTAAGAACTAAGCATCTCCGAGCAATAGTGCGGACAGACGGACGGACGGACGGACGGACATGGCGAAACTATAAAGGTTTCTTGTGGACTTCGGAACCCTAAAAACGTCACTATTGAGGCAATTCGATTTCTTATACCACTACTCGCACCAATCAGGTTTAGTTAACTCGAGTTAAGGGCTAACCCAAGGTAAGCGGCGTTGGTGCTAGTCCGCCTAAGAGTGCTTTAAGTAAGTATACAAAGCATAGACGTTCGGCCTTCCCGATGATAAGTACCAATAGGAGGTCCGTCGCATCTGGATACTTGTTATCACCACCACCACCACAACATCCTATTTGCGTCCCACTGCTGGGCACAGGCCTCCTCTCGTCGCGGTTTAGGCTATAGTTCCCGGTACGCCGTACCAGTGCGTATTGGGGATTTTACCCACATCCTTGAATCACTTCGCAGATGCGTGCAGGTTTCGTCATGAGCTTTTCCCGTACCGAAAAGCTGAGCGGAAAATTCAAATAGATTTTCGCAATAAGCGAACTTAGAGGTACGAGCCGGGTTCGAAACCCCGACTCTGCATGAGAGGCGGTCGGTCAAACCACCGGGCTCAAGTCCTCGCCGCGTTTGATCTTTTCAAGATAAAATAAAGAAATCCTGAACGGATCTTCATACGATTAACTTAACTTAATCAATAGAATTATAGACGGAGAGTTTGTGGAATGCTTAGGTGTTTAAAATTTTGCTAACATTATTGCTATACTATCCGTTCGAAGTCGGGCCTGGTCGGTAGTATCAAATTCAATATAATGCGACAAAATTGACAGAAACCTATGGTTAATTTCCAAGTATGTATAAGTTCCGAGCCGCTTGTCAGCCGCAGTCACACCCTGGGGATTTCTCTCCGTTATGCGCGTTGCTCGCGCGAACAGCAATTTGGAGAATTGCCGGCTCACACCGGCGAACCGTGAAGTCTACGGCTCTAGAAATTATGCACCGTACATAAGTAGGTCGACATTCGACAAGTACCTATGTACACTCGTACATACCATACAATAGACATTCATGATAGCTTAATCGAAAAAAATATCCTTCTCATTGGACTTAGTTCCTGTCAAGTCAACACATTTATATTACATTCTAACTAGCTTCTGCCCGCGACTTCGTCCGCGTGGGATTCGGTATTAGCGTTCCCGCGGGCACTATGCGTTTTTCCGGGATAAAAAGTAGCCTATATGGTGATCAGTCGTATAAACTATCCCCATACCAAATTTTGTTGCAACTCGTCCAGTAGTTTTCGAGTTAAATCCGGACATACATATATAGGTACAGACATTTTTTCAAAAATCGTTATTTTGTGTTCAGTATCGTTTATATATATAGTCCCCTCTGTCCCCTTGATTGATAGTTTCTTTTAAATTTCAAGTTTCAGACGCGACTTCTTCTACAGACTTATTAGTTATTATTAGTATAATAACCTATTCGGGAAAATGTAAAAAATCCCATCCCAATGTTCAGGGTTACGTGGAATCTACAACCTCGGTTCCAGTGCTTCTCTGGTCATTATTACCAAGTTTTTTTTTTGTTTCCAGCCAGTAGGCATCTACCGCGGTAAATACGAGTGGGCCAATGAGAACAGCCCCGTGGGCGGCGACTGCTCGCTGTGGGTGCGAGCGGCGACGCTGCAGCTTGACGACGGGCAGTGGCAGTGTCAAGTCACCGCCAGCAACTACGACGTCCAGGTAAGAGCACTGTGAGCCCATGATTGATGAGCGTGATTGTATCTTAGACAAAGAGTCCAGTTTCTAAACCCAAAGATCTCTCATGCGGTGGACGGACCAGGTGATGCCCGCTCTCATGCCCCCCTACACGAATGCACGAGGAAAGCAGCCGTGAGGGACGAATGGCGGCGTTTGGTAAAGCAAGTTACCACCAACATAACGGCTAACTCTTGGCTCGCTGATGCTAACACTTCCAACGCATAGACCTACTTATTGGTATCACTTTCTGCTGGTGTATGCCTGCGGAGAAAATAAAATATGTCAAGCCCCTGAGAACTAGAACTAGATACCAGGCGGTGAAAGTCTGATTCCTGAGCGAAAATTCGACTAGTGGTTGAGATCGACAGCTAAATTCAAAGGGTTGAAATTCTTATAATCTCCTGTGAGCACGCTGTCTCGCGTGAGTTTGTTTGTTTGGTCCTGCTTGTGCTCGTGTGCTCGTGTGTTTGGCCGATGGGGCCAGAAAGTTCTGCAGTGGCGTCCGCGAACCGTTAGACGAGCTTTCGGTAGGCCTCCAACAAGATGGAGTGACGACTTTGTAAAGGTCGAGGGAACGCGGTGGGTGCGAGTGGCACAGGATCGGTCTGAGTAGCGCGCCTTGGGGGAGGCCTATGTCCAGCAGTGGACGTCTATCGGCTGGAATGATGATGATTATGATGATGTGCAATTGTCATTTTGTTTTAAGCTTAACTAAATCTTGTTTATCTTTATTTCCAGGATGCCCTATCGAGTCCCCCTGCGGCCTTAGCAGTGCGGGTCCCCCCTCAGTCCCCCCGGATCCTCTTCAACGGCTCTCACATCCTGCCCGGCCAGAACATCACGGTTCCCGCCGGATCCCGCGCCACTGTGGTCTGTGAAGCTCGATATGGCAACCCGCCAGCGTACATCGAATGGTATTTAGGTATGCCCTTGAAATTGCAGATTTGTTACGCTGATAAACGTCGTTTGCTACTACAAATTTGTATTGATAATTTGCTCCGTTATAGGTACGTAGGTAAGATTTGTTTTTATTCGAAAGTAATTTTAAATCGCTATGCGATAGTTTTCCCATAGTGTTTCAGTAAACTGCTAAGTACCATAATAAAATTTGTATTCACATTATTATAACAGGTTCACCATTCTTAAATACTGCAATATACGGTTTCAATGACGATACTTGAGGCTAACAACGCATTAGTAGCGCCTCCGACGTCGCAACTGCATTTAGACGGCGGTGACTACTTTTCATCAAAAGAGCCGTCTCCTAGTTTGACGATCTATCTAAGCAATAAAAAAACCATTTCAGAGAAAGAACGCCTCTCAGCATGGAGTCAAACCAACGCGTCAGAGGTTGAGCGACCTAGAGTATGGGCGGCGCGGTCGGTTCTAGAACTGGGGGCTACGCGGTCGGCGCACGGACGCCAACTGGCGTGCCGCGCCCACCATCCCTCCTACCCCTCGCCGTACTACCGCGACTCCTATACCATGCTGGACGTCACCTGTGAGTACTGAATCCATTAACTAACCCCGAGTGACAGCGCGGTCGTGTCTAGAACTGGGGGCTACGCGGTCGGCGCACGGACGCCGACTGGCGTGCCGGGCCCACCATCCCTCCTTCCCCTCGCCGTACTACCGCGACTCCTACACCACCTGTGAGTGCTGAGTACACTGGGCAGAGAGCGACCTTATATACGCCGCAAAACAAAGTGGCGACTGGCGCCAAACATATTTCTATGGTGCCATTCGCACCTTTGTTTTGCGGCGGATATAAATCTCAAGTACACTGGGACACAGTTTACCCCGAGTGACGACTTGACGGATGTAATGGTGCGAGCGGTTCTAATACCGATTGTCACACAGCTGATAAACCACTTTGAATCCGTCTCAGTTTGAACACGGCTAAAACGTGTACAATAGCTAGGGCTGTAAAATGATGATCCGAAGATAAAATTTGAAAAATTAGAAGGTAGATAAAATACTACTTGATTAATTTTACCAAGTCATTGATGAGTGGATCTCTCAGCATTAACCAAAATAAATCACCAACAGCAGTCAAAACTGACTCATCACCTTTCCTTCCAGTTGTCCCAGTGGTGTCCATAAACGGGGCTGACCCCAGCACCCTGGCAAACTTGGAAGAAGGCAACAGCGCCTTGACCCTGGAGTGTCGAGCCGATGGCAACCCAAGCCCTTACGTGTGGTGGACCAAGAACGGCCAAGTCATCGCCACTAACGGCGCTAAACTGATTCTGGCGCCTGTCATGAGGAATCATTCAGGTAACACTTTTGAGGGCTTCAAGGCCAGGCACAGACCTATCGATTCCGTTATGTTCTTACTATACTGGCCGCTAAACAAAGTGGCGAGTATAGAACACGCTGACTGGGCATTCTCGCCAGCTCGAGTGTGTCGTATCTACATTTTGTATTGAATTCTAGCATTCGAAGTCTTTTTTTCTGTTCCATAGGCAGGGAGCTCTAATAACCGACATTTGACATGTTGCCAGATGATGTTGTATTTCAACCATCTGATTGTTTACAGCATTGGAACATAGAACATATTAAAATAAATAAAACCGAGTAAAATATTGTTTCTTAATAAAATAAATAAAATAAGCCGATTTGATCGATCGACATCGGAAATCGATTATAACGATTAACGGCTTTAACTCTGTCAATCATAATGATAGACTTTAAGCATTCGTTTATTTAAACTTTCTGGCACACCCATTAGTAAATACGAAAACAAAAGGCGAAATCAAAGCCCCTGAGCCCATGCATTCTAAAAGTGTGTCCAGATCTAGCGAAAAGCGACTAAGCGACTAAGCGGCCTGATCTGTACGCACCCTAACCACTAATAATATAACCCTTTCCAAGACGATAAGATGAAACTAATATTATTTATACAATGCTGTCTTTCAGGAATTTACGGCTGTCAAGCAAGAAATTCAGTTGGCACATCAGATTCAGTGAAGATCGAAATTGATGTCAAATGTAAGTCCATTCTACTATGTATTACGCTCAATCAACGTGACCAAAACTGGGCAGTCATTTTCTGAACTTCAAATCTGACTTGACTGAATGTTCAACTGACAATTCCTTCATTCCAGTGTTTTAGTTCAGTTCTAGTAATTCTTAGGGTTGATATGTAACTTTGTTTTTCTTTACAGATGCTCCTAAAGTGACGTGGGTGGGTCCTGACACCGTGGTGGAAGCGAACCTCTTCTCGCAAGTCACTTTAGAGTGCAAGGCCGAAGGGAACCCACCGCCTTCTTACCAGTGGTACCACAAGTAAGTTCAATTCTCCGCTGTGACGCGTAATCTAGTTAGACACTAGTTATTTTGAAGTTCAGACGGCAACACCGCGTAAATGCTTATGGATGTAAATTATTGAAGCCGTGGTGGCCTAGTGGTTCGGCCTACCGCCTCTCATGCGGAGGGTCGGGGGTTCGATTCCGGCTCGCACCTCTAAGTTTACTTATGTGCGAAATTCAATTAGAATTGACCACTGCGCTTTTCGGTGAAGGAAAACATCGTGAGGAAACCTGCACGCATCTGCGAATTAATTCAAAGATGTGTGTGAAGTCCCCAATCCGCACTGGGCCCGCGTGGGGACTATAGCCCAAACCCTCTTATGATGAGGGGAGGCCTGTGCCCAGCAGTGGGACGCAAATAGGCTGTAGTAGTAGTAAATTATTTGTATTGTAACTATTTGGTCATAGGCACAGCCTGTGGAAGTGTGGAAAACCGATTTCTACGATGTAATTTCTCAAAAATCTATCCAGTACTAACCAGCGGATTAACATTCATGTGACACAACTTAGAAGGCGCACGGTGAAGCACTTATTCTGTTGACGCAGAGTCTGTTATTGCTTAATCCACGCGCCTCTTAGTTGTGTACACCTGCACAGACGTCTGCAGTATTTATAAGCACCCAGCTGCACCCCACTCCATGTGCTAGCAGGTCCTGTCTGTACAATGGGGGCTATCGTTTCTTTGCTCACCGGTTAGCGCCACTGTTGACTGAGGTCCAGAGGTATAGCTGCCAAAGGCGACTCTATAAGATCGGCGCCGAAACAAAGTTTTAAATCTTGAATCTCATTAAGTTTATTAATTATAAATAACTATCATCATATCGAGTAGCTATGCCACAATAGTATGCAGTTCCGTTCTGTTCGGATTTTTAAAATTATTTTTTCAAAACTTTCACGTTCATCGCCAAATAATCCATATTTGCGATAATGTCACGAAGGAGATCACTTCTCAACAGGTAAACTAAAGAAATTATCATTTATGTCACGAAGCCCGCCAAAACCAGTGAAAAGTGAATGTTATTGGACCTCACGCGACACTAGCGCCTCTAGTGGCAAATTCACACGCGATAGCCCCCATTATGTCACTACTTTAGCAGCGAGCAAAAATAAAATGTGTGAAAAGAAAACGCCGTTTCTGATAGAAACTGAAGACGGGCCCCGCTTTTGGTATTGATTATGACGTTAATATAGTATGAAACACAAAAATAGACGTATTCCAATTCCAGTCCCAATTCGGCGCACATAAACGCTATGCCAGAGGACGGGTACCCGATCTCCACGACGCCTCAGCTGCAGCTCCAGAACGTATCCTACAGCCAACACGGCCGGTACATCTGCGTGGCCATCAACCAGATAGGACTGGAAGACAGGTATTATGATCAACACTGCACAGTTGTTTATACCAAAATTGGCTTCTTCCCGCGAGTTCGACCGCGTGTAATTAAATTATCGCGTTCCCGCGGGAGGTATGCGTTTTTTCGGGATAAAAGTAGCCTATGTCCTTTCCCGGGCCCTCGAACTATCTCCATGCCGAATTTTATCTAAATCAGTCCAGCGGTTGAACCGTGAAGAGGTAACAGACAGAGTTACTTTCGCATTTATAATATTAGTATGGATTGGCAAATACTTAGCTCGACCTTATTACCTAATATGGTATAGGAATTAAGTGGGATATAAATTAGGCTGTTAAAAAAAGGAATGAAGTAGTTAAAGACAGTTATGGCAACTTACATTACATTACAACCTACAAATTATAGTATTTGGGGTTTGGATGCGCTTTCACTAAAGCGAAGCTGAGTAATACCGTACCTACTAATTTGCTACTGAAGCGGATTGGGGTAATGTGTGATGAAATTGATTAATCATACCCTGATCTGACGCAGAGTTGAGATTTCCATCCATTGTGATTTTATTTGCAAACGTCCTCTTATTTAAGTAATTACCAACACTCTTACAATGCTTTACTTCTTGAAAAAAATTACTACTCGAGTAAAAGTTAAAGAACCTCATCGCCATGTAAATTTTGAAAATTTTGAAAAAAGGCATTCTGGCAATGGGTCTAGGAAGCGCTGGTAAATTC
>OZ020279.1:12308526-12417000 GCA_963971205.1 Aethes cnicana | reverse complement strand
GCCGTCGTGCTGCAGCCGCCCACCACCGTGTGACGCACAGGTGCCGCACCACTAACGCCCACAGCACACCGCAGGGAGCGTTCAAGTATCACGTAACGCTATTTTGGAGACTTTTGATTCCCCCTCCCCCCCATGTAACGCACCGTAACGTTTTTATGTACGCCGCCCTCCCCCCTAGTAAAACGTTACGTAACCACCAAGTGACCATTTTTACCTAAAAATCACAATTATGTCAGAAATCAGAAACTTTTATTTGCATAAAACATGGTTACATAGACGAGCTGTCGGTAGGCCTCCAACAAGATGGAGTGACGACCTTGTAAAGGTCGCGGGAACGCGGTGGATGCGAGTGGCACAGGACCGGTCTGAGTGGCGCGCCTTGGGGGAGGCCTATGTCCAGCAGTGGACGTCTATCGGCTGAAATGATGATGATGATGATGGTTACATAAGATGATATTAAAATGGTTATATGTTACGTATGTTATGTTTAGTCATAGTCACATGCAAATTACTTTATCTATGAACTACTTATTAATGGGAACAATTTGTCAGGACTTATTTCAATGTTATTAAAATATGTACTTAATTAATTATTTAAAATGACAATGTGGCGAAAAGTACCGGAAACAATGTTACGTAACGCGTAGTTCAAACACCCCCTCCCGTCCCTGACACGCATCGTAACGTTTTACAAGACCCCCCCCCCCCCCAAATTCGTTACGTAATACTTGAACGCTCCCACAGGCCTCGGCACGGATCTAAAGCTTTGAGCGAAAGTAGGGGGGATTTGTGGGCATGTTAACGACTGAAGCGCCAGTGAGCGTGCGCGCACGACAAAGCTCCTGCGTCCCGAGCCTGCCGATGAGACCTTGTTTTCGACTTCTGCGCATCGAAGGCCACCGACCGCTCAAGCTCCGTGCTGATGCCTGTACTTGATACGGCCTGAGGATTATATAGGGTCAAGCAGAACGTTATGACGATACCCACAGAATCAGCTAACGATTTAGACCATGTTTTTTTAGGTTTTTAAATTCTTTCGAGTTGGTGAAAAAAAAATTGTATGGGATTCAGGTATCACTCACACCACACCAATCCCATACTATTTTTTTTATCTAACTCGAAAAATATACTAAAAAGACATGCTTAGAATCGGTATCTAATACTGTTGGCGAAATATCATCACAACGTTTTGCTTAATCCAGTATACCCGTATAGTAGAGATCTTCTACTATCTAAAGTCCCGCGCCTTCACATTTCAAAACGCTTCAATGTATTTAAATAAAAAGCACCACCAACGCACCATGTGTGCGTGCTGAGACAGCCATCAACTATGCGTTGGGAGTGTTGATGGTGCTTTTTAAATAATAATAAAAAAAAATGAAGCGTTTTGAAATGTGAAGACGCGGGACTTTAGATAGTAGAAGATCTCTATACTTCAAATAACAGATGCGGGTATACATTATTATATTCCTTTAGGCCGTATCTCACTCCACCACAAGCCGCATGCTACACCCACTCTAGCCTCTACTCTACATTATATTTAGGCAACAACCGTTTCTTGTTGTTATTCTGACATGATTTTAGCCAGGGTACGAAAAGAAAAATTTAATTTATAAAACTTACATTATGAACTTCTAGGAATACATATAGTAAACTAGCCGTTTGCCCGCGACTTCGTCCCGCGTGGACTTAGAATTTGCGTACGCGATGATACTATACATTTAGTTAATTATAGTTAGAACTATTGAAAAACCCGTAGAAATCCCGTTCCTGTAGACATATCGGGATGAAAAGTAGTCTCAAACTATCTCCATACCATTCATGCAAATTGGTCTATTCGTTGCGACGTGAAGGAAGGACAAACAAACAAACACACTTTCAAATTAATAATATTAGTATGGATAATCAACGAACGACACCTCCTGTCATAGAATAGTGCAGGCGAGTTCTTCTTGTCCGGTTTTTTTACCATACCTACTATGAAGGGTTGAAGTAAAGGAGCGCAATCTTTATAGTTCCAAAAGTGGACACCAAATCGGGTAGATTGGGGGCGCTGTGGTCGCTACTCCAGTCAAGCCAGCTAGGCGGATAGTCTGCAGTAGCGCCTTCAGATGGCGCTGCTGAGGCGAAAACGCAGCGAAAACGATTGTGAGGAGAGTGTGTTTTGTTTTGTTGCTTATCAAATCCGCTGGACACGTTTTCAACTGTTACGCCATATGAGATTGCGCTCCTTACCAAGACACATTCCACACTCCATAATACCTACTTTATTCAGAACTAGCTTCTGCCCGCGACTTCGCCCGCGTGGAATTCGGTTATCGCGCTCCCGCGGGAACTACGCGCTTTTCCGGGATAAAAAGTAGCGTATGTCCTTTCCCGGGACTCCAACTATCTCCACACTAAATTTCATCCAAAGCGGTGGAGTGGTTGAAGCGTGAAGAGGTAACAGACATACAGAGTTACTTTTGCATTTATAATCTAATAAAATATATAAAATTCTCGTGTCACAGTGTTTGTAACCAAACTCCTCCGAAACGGCTCGACCGATTCTTTTGAAATTTGTATGTTCAGTACTTCAATAGGTCTGAGAATAGGACGTAAGCTAATTTTCATACCCAAAAAACATCCAATGCAGTACGAAGTCCGCGGGGTCAGCTAGTATTAATATGGATTTACAATCTTATTATTTTACGACGTACACGTACCTATATTTGCCGTATAAATATACCGATGACCAAGGGCGGATCCAGCTTTCGACTCACGTCATACAACTCCCCCCCTCCCCCCTTTTCGCGTCAGGGGTTAAAAATACATAATAGCAGTAGACCTAGTCCTGCCGAGGGGTGGGGGGGGGGGATTAATATCTTGAGTCTAGACACATCACGGGCGTGGGTAGCGTGACACTTTTTACTTATTGAATGTATTCAAATGCACTTATCATTTTACGAGTGTTTTTTTGCACTTTTTGCGTATATTATAAGCACTTGGTGTTACACAAGTAGGTATACCTACCTATTGAAGGCTATGTTTAAATATTTATACGGGCGGTTTTTTGAGTTGAGTTGGTTTATACTTTGTATGGGACTCAGGCATCGCTCACACCATCAATCCCATGCTGGGCCATACAAATTATTATTTTAAAGACATGCTTAGAATCGATAGCTGATTTTGTGCGTAAAATATCGTCACAACGTTTTACTTGACCCTCTATACAAAATAAAAGAATACATATGCGATAACGAGATTCAATACTTTTAGATTTTTAGCAATATCTTACTCCTAGTCGCCATATTTACCTTATCCCAAAATCAAAATCAATTGAAAATCTAAGCCAGAAGAAGATAACAAACTTCACTAATAATACCTAAGCATGCTGTTTGTTATACTCGAAGATTATTATTAAATTCGATTCGGTAGAGAATTACCTACACAAGACATAATATTAGGTCTGTCTTTTGCTTGCTGATTTCTTTTGTGCAATAAAATACGAGACAAACGAATATATTTTTTGTTAACGTTCCGTTTTATTCTCTGTTATATACATTTATTAATAAAACAGAAGTGAAATGTGCCATAAAAATCATTGGCTATGTCATCGTAACCAACAAATGGCTCCATTAATTTCCATCAACACCCTCGTACTATACGAGTAATGTAACTCGGTGACAAACTGTCCGGTTAGATAACACATTTTCGTTAATTACTTACAATTACTTATTCGCAAATGGCCAACATGAATCACCCAGCTAGAAGATTAATTGACTAAATAACATTTCACCTTTAACATTAATCTAACTGTGTGAGCACTACACGAAATTTCACTTTAGTTAAGTAGGTAAGACTTTAATTCATTCAGCCTTTTTAAACGTATTATTGTTTTTCAGGCAGCGTTGACTTCGCTGGAGAGAGAAGCCAAAGAAAATGTGTATGCGGTATTAGACCCCCATATACAATACGATATAACAATTAATAAGCACGGAGAGCCGCCAAAGCATTTGTCGCTATCCAAGCCTCTAACACACCAAAGACACGCGTTCGACACGCCAGGCGAAATTAACAATAACGAATCCGACAACAGATTCTCCACCTTCAAAACTGGACCAACTAAGCTGAGGAGATCGAACAGGAACCAAGCTAGCGACAGAAACTATGTCTGCAAAACTAACAATGACATTGAATACTCAAGAGACCCTTATTTTGGAATACCAAGAGACCAAGATGGAAAGTCCAAGACTTACTCGCGCATGTACGAAAGAAACAACTCTGGTAAGAAAGACAACCGGAAAAGCGAAATGAAAACGGGTTCTGACTACAAAGATGTTAAAAGAATGTCGAGTCGTAGCTGGAATCATGCAGAAGATAAAGTTGTCAAAGAACAAGAGAAGGAGCGGTCTTTTGATGAATTGAAGGAAGTTAATGTAAGACAAAATGATGCAGATATTATAGAAGACTATAAGCCTCGCCCTGGTAAAGTTAGAGAGATCGCCTCGAGATTCAATAGGAATAGCGCAAATGTCGGTCAGTCTGTAAATAGTAATAAAGGAAGGCCGAGGCCGCTGCAGAGCTACGGCCACCAAGCTTACTTAGACCACGTGTTCCCTGATGCTGTAGAAATTTAAATTGCATGTGAAAATCACATAGATCTCTGTATTAGTATTAAAATTACTTTTAATATAGCGATGACCTGAGACTTTACATATTTATCTGTTTATTTATTAAAGCTAGAAGGTTGTTCATGAACACACAACACTGCCTGGTGATTGTACCTTTTGATGTAATATTGATACCTACCATAAAGTAAAAATATTCCTTATACATTAACTTTTACTATTAATATAGATTCTGGATTCCAATATTTCCCGACGAATTAACGCATTCACTGCCACCACGTCTTTTTACGAACTTTGGCCAGGTGCCACATCTGTCATTAAGGGAACATTGCAACGCACATGTGCGTTCAAGGCACTGCGGGAAAGTCAGCAAAACGCATATATGTGTCGGTGGCAGTGAATGCGTTAAATAACAAACTCGCTCAGATTTTTTACCTTTACCTACTCATAATAATGTTCAATACTGCTTACTTTGTAGATTATAGTATACTTAAGTATAAAATTAAATCATCTTTAGCTGTTAGCACCAAAATGGGCCATACTATAATAAATTGCTTTTTTTACCTACTTTAAGTATAACTGGCATTTTATATGTTATATGATTATGTACTTAATGATATTCTATTCTATTCATACTTCTTGTTACTACTAAATCCTCTTCGAGAACTAAGTATTTCGTTGTTTACCTCTTTTGTGTATAGTTTCTATACCTTGTGTTTTATATTGTTGATTTTTAACAACATTTAAAATAAATAGTAATTTATGAAATTATGATTTTTCATTACTTACCCCTAGCTGAACGTTCAAATTTGGCGCCCGATTTCTGGGCGCAAAAGACGTTTTCGTCCTCTAGAGTGAAAAGTGTTTTTGAAATACGGCAACTACACGAGAGGCTGAAGCTAACTTTTTATTTAATAAAAAAAAATAACATTCCGAAATGCGTTCCGATGTGACAGTTCTTTGATAAATCGTGTGTTTACCAATTCATTTCAGCAGTCATTTCGCGTCTCGTGCATTTATTGATTATTATTATTGATTAACTGGCTCAGCTTTCAATACATGCTATTGAACCAAATAATGACTTTGCACCTTGTATAACAAATGACTATTCCATATCAACCTCTAATTTTCCATCTCCAAACGCCCACAATGTCAAAGCACGCGTGACATCATGGCTTAGTATTACATACACTACATACATACACAGTTATCTCCCCATGCCTCCTCCTCCCCATTTTATCAATGGGCTGGGCGCAAGGTCAAGAGGCTGTGAGGGAGATTCTTCACAGTTTTGTCACGCCGCAAAATACTTGAAAGACTAAATACGTTGTAGAATAGACAAATGAATATTGTTCGGGCGCCAATGTTAAATACTAGGTTGTGTGATATGTTTGAAGTTGTGATTGGTGCTAATAGGCTGTCCCGCCAACCGGTGTAAAGTCCTAGGAGCCATTGTCGTGCCGGAGCCGGAGACCGGATGTGGAACCCGACATTGGTTCTTAGGGGGGACCGGGGGCCCTTCCGTACCTCGCACTCGCTCTTCACACAACCTTTAAGTTTGAGGTGGCTACATGCGTGTCCTGTCATCTTCAGTTTGTCGCGATAGTTAATCATCTCCATAGACTCCCTTTTTAGACCAACAATGAGGCACAATAAATTCAGCAAGTATAAAGCAGCGGTTCCCTCTTCCACTCTTAAGGTGGACTTTTGCAACATCAGGGGCATTCATTCCAACCTTAACGCTGTCCATAGTCATCTGGAAACAGCAAAGCCGGGCTTGTTGTTTTTGACGGAGACGCAGATATCCTCTCCGGCCGACACATCCTACCTCCACTACCCCGGATACACCCTAGAACATAGATTTATTTCTAAAGCTGGGGCGTGTGTGTACGTCCGGGAAGATATCTGTAGTCGACGTCTCCATGGCCTCGAAAATATTGACCTGTCACTTCTTTGGCTGCGTGTAGATTATGGTGGTTCTACACGTATCTATGCCTGCCTATACAGGTCTCACAGCAGGGAATGCGAAAGGACTGAGACAGCTCGTCTGTTTGGGCATATTCAAGACGCAACCGACAAGATATTCGAGCAGTACCCCTCGGCCGAGTTGATCTTTCTGGGGGACTTCAACGCTCACCATGCTGAGTGGTTGGGTTCTCCCAGGACTGATCTGCCAGGGACCACCGCTCACGATTTCGCTCTCGCCTACGGTCTAACTCAGCTGGTATCTGGGTTTACCCGCATACCCGATAGAGATGACCACGAGCCTTCTTTGTTGGACCTCTTTTTGACCACACACCCAGATGACTACCAGATCTCGATTGAAGCCCCTCTGGGGTCTTCTGATCATTGTCTGGTTTCATCTGTGGTCCCCCTCTCATGTCCTAAACGGGCAGGCCCCACCGGGACTCGCAGAGTTTGGCGGTATCGGTCGGCAGACTGGGACGGACTGCGAGAGTTCTATGCGTCGTATCCATGGAGGCAGCTGTGTTTTTCGTCGGATGATCCTGATGCGTGTGCGAGTTCAGTTGCTGATGTGGTGTTACAGGGCATGGAATGCTATATTCCAAACTCTGTAATACCCATCGGCGGATCTAATCAGCCTTGGTTCGATGGGCCGAGCGCCGAAGCGGTTCGCCTAAAGCAAGAAGCCTATCGTGCCTGGACTGCGTCCCGAGCCGCTCAGGATCCCATAACTCCCGACCTTAGGAAAAAATACAACACGGCTGCCTGGTCCGCAAAGAAGCAGCTCGCGAGATCTAAATACAAGCACATCAGCAGGATTGGTGAGCGACTTGCGGGCTATCCCTCCGGGAGTCGAGCCTTCTGGTCGCTTGCCAAAGCTGTTGAGGGAAACTTTTGTAAGTCGTCTTTTCCACCTCTGCGCGCACTGGATGACACTCTGGCCCATACCGCAAATGAAAAAGCCGAACTTTTGGGCAAAATCTTTGCGGCCAATTCAACTTTAGACGACGGAGGAGCCTCACCGCCTACCATACCGCGGTGTGGCAGTACCATGCCGGAGATCCGCTTTACTCAGTCTGCGGTCCGGCGTGTTTTACGCTCCCTCGACGTCAAAAAGTCATCAGGGCCAGATGGGATTCCCGCGGTTGTGCTCAAAACGTGTGCGCCTGAGCTTTGTCCAGTCCTTACCCGTCTCTTCTCACTGTCTTACCACACTGGTCGTGTCCCATCTTCATGGAAAGTTGCCCTCGTCCATCCAGTACCGAAGAAGGGTGACAAGTCAGATCCGTCCAATTACAGGCCTATAGCGATAACTTCCTTGCTCTCAAAGGTGATGGAGCGCATTATCAACGAGCAACTTTTGAGGTACCTGGAAAATCACCAACTTATCAGCGACCGTCAGTATGGTTTCCGCCATGGTCGTTCTGCTGGTGATCTTCTAGTTTACCTCACGCATCGTTGGGCTGAAGCCATTGAGAGTAAGGGGGAAGCTTTGGCAGTCAGCCTAGATATCGCTAAGGCCTTCGACCGGGTTTGGCACAGGGCGCTTCTATCGAAGCTGCCGTCATATGGGATCACCGAGGGACTTTGTACATGGCTATCCAGCTTCCTCGATGGGCGCAGCATTAAGGTCGCAGTAGACGGTTGCTGCTCTAGCACAATGCCCATCAACGCTGGTGTGCCTCAAGGCTGTGTACTGTCGCCAACACTGTTCGTCCTGCATATCAATGATTTGTTGGGTAACGCTAACTTTCATTGTTATGCGGATGACAGTACAGGTGACGCGCGGTATGCTGGCCGTACAAATATCCCTCGATCCATTGTGGAAGAGAACCGGGTCAGACTTGTGTCTGAAATCGAGGCTTCCTTGGAGGAAGCTTCCGAATGGGGCCGACGAAATCTCGTCCAATTCAACCCAGCGAAGACACAAGTCTGTGCATTTTCTGCAAAAAAAACCCCATTTTGTCAAGCGCCACAGTTCCAAGGAACACCCCTTTCCATCTCCAAGAGTATCGGGATCCTTGGTGTTGACATTGATAGTGGTGTACAGTTCCGGGGCTATCTGGAGGGCAAGGCAAAGCTTGCCGCCAAAAAGCTGGGAGTGCTAAACCGGTCCAAGCAATACTTCACTGCGCGGCAACGTCTCGTGCTTTATAAAGCGCAAGTCAGGCCGCACATGGAGTACTGCTCACATCTTTGGGCCGGGGCACCCGCTTATCAGCTTAATCCCCTTGACTCCATGCAGAGACGTGCCACTCGAATCGTCAACGATCCCCTACTCTCAGACCGGTTAGAACCTCTTAGCCTTCGGAGAGACTTTGCATCTCTCTGCGTTTTCTACCGTCTGTATAATGGGGAGTGTTCAGAGGAACTGTTTAGACTGGTGCCAACCGCTTCCTTCTATCATCGCACCTCTCGTCATCGGCAGGGTGTTCATGCCCATTTCCTTGAGACATTACGCTCGTCTACGCGTCGGTTCTCTAGAACGTTTTTAGCGCGTACTATAAGCATTTGGAATGAACTCCCTGCTGAAATTTTCCCTCTGCGCTACAATATGGGATGTTTTAAAAAGGGTGTCATTAAATATCTACGGGACCGGCAACGCATTGGTGACGCCTCTGGTGTTACAAATGTCTATAGGCGGCGGTAACCGCTTTCCATCAGGTGGGCCGTCTGCCTGTTTGTCCGTCTATAATAATAAAAAAAAAAAAATAATAATAATAATAATAATAAGTAGTCGAGGCTTGAGACTTGGACAATTCAACATAATTTAATTAACTTCTTGCTTGTTAATTTAAAAATGAAAGTAGGTATATATACCTATTAGCAGATTAGGTAAGTATTTAATTAGGTGCCCCTTACACCTTCAAGAATGGTTAGAAGCTCATATTGAAACAATCGTTTTAAATTCCATTATGTGATTTCTTAAGCGACGGTGTAGTTACTCTTCTAGTTTTTCTACCGATTTCACAGCACTCAATGCCGCAAGATCACAAGACTTCAGAATAGTGTTCTATCTAGTACCAAGACATCTTATAGGACGAAAAGGGAGTGTAGGTAGGTATAATATTGCCACTAGTCCAGTAAGCAACCTTACGGGGATCGATCAGCTCAAGTGATGCTGAGGCCATTCCGCCACCAACCTTTGGAAGATGCAAATTAAGTTCATCTTCCTCGCGATAATATCTCAAACAAATTCCTTAGAAAATGTCGAATCTAGAGAACAGAACTTGTGTACTTCTAAATGTGTTTCTAAGTGCTGTCGCTATGGATTTTACAGTGAACAAATTAGTAAGTGCACACCAGGTGATGTTGGTGCGTTCTACGGTAAACAAAAAGTGCATTACTACAATAATCCTGTGAGGGAAGTGATTTTGCTGCAAAACTTCACGGTTCTTTATGGGATGACATGCCAACGGTACTACATTTTGAACAACCATTTCAATTTGCAATCGGTAAGTGTCGATGGGCCTGATAAGAAGGCTCAAGGTCACGCAAAGGGCAAATGGAGAGAGCTATACTCGGGGTTTATTTGCGTGATAGAATCAGAAATGAAGATATCCGCAGGGTCACCGACATTGCTCGAAGAATTGCGAGCCTTAAGTGGCAGTGGGCGAAGCACATTGCTCGCAGGACTGATGATGTGGCCGGAAAGTTCTCGAGTGGCGCCCGCGAACCGGGAGACGAGTTGTCGGTAGGCCTCCAACAAGATGGAGCGACGACGAGCAAGTAGCACAGGACCGGTCGGAGTGGCGAGCCCTGGGGGAGGCCTATGTCCAGCAGTGGACGTCTTTCAGCTGAAATGATGATGATGAAGTGGCATGCACGATACAACTTAGAAGGCGCGCGGCGAGCCATTTAAGCCGTTGATGACGTGACGCAGAATTCATTATTGCTGACTAGCTTCTGCCCGCGACTTCGTCCGCGTGGAATTCGGTTAAAGCGTTACGGCGGTAATTTGCGTTATTATTTATAACACAAGTCCTATAAGTATATACTTAAACGATACTGAACACAAAAAAAAACATTTTTATAAAAAATGTCTGCTTGTATGTATGTCCGGATTTAACTCGAAAACTACTGGTCGGATTGCAACAGAATCTATAGGCTATTCCGGGATCTATATTCCGGAAAAGCGCATAAATAAGTAAGGAGCTAAGTAGAACATTAATTAGTTATGAATTATAGGTAGGTAGACACCCATAATTCATAACTAATGTTTTTAAAGTAAATAATTTGTTGTAATTTTACAACCTATTACGCTACAATATACTTAGGTACTTATATATATTCATTGCCTCCAAAAGATAAGAATAACAGGATGTGTTTTATTATCAGTGCAAGGTTTTATTCATATATTCTTTGTTTTTAAATAGTAGCACAAATAATGAGCCTCAATAATAATGATTTGTGGTGCCTTTTATATTAAAAAAACAAATGTTACAAGAAAGTAATTCAAAAATGAAACACAATCTTCGTAAAATTCACCACCTGCTTCGCCACACACCACCTACACAAATAATAATCAGCAACGTGCTTCGTTATCATATATAAAAAGCGAGAGAGGCGAAAAAGTGACCTTCCAACTGTATAAGTAGGTAGGTACCTTTCAATCTATTTCGTATGTACGTACGTCGTAATAGACGATATCAAAAGTTAGTTTGTGAATAATTTTTAGGTATCTCTCTACTTCCTTACGTAATTTTCTGGCTAAGGAAAAACAGGCAGTAAAATGTAGGTAGGTCCTAATAGCCTCTTGGCACCGTGTCAAAGAAAACAACATGTATTTGATGGGTTGTTGGAGCCATCGTAGGCGGTCTGTAAAGTAGTCAAGAAGGTTGTCACATCAAAGTCCGATCATAATGATCATTCGCTATCGTTAATGTCCGTAGCTGAAGTCGGATCCGATAAAGATAGTTAATTGATTAGGTCCAGAAAAATCGAGGAATAGGCTCGAAATAGCTTTTCAGTAATCTATTCGAAACGTTACATAGGGAAAGGGAAATTCCCTATCCCTACCGTCAAAGCGTCACGGCGCTCAAATTGAGCTTTCAATCTTGCTAGATTGAAAGTTCAATTTGAGCGCCGTGACGCTTTGACTGTAGAGTCTAGGTAGGTACTTTCCGTATGTAACGTTTCGAACTGAGCCTCACAAAAGCGTGTCCTGGAGTTTAATTGGAGGAAATACTCAACAGTAGGTATAGTCGAAAAACTTTACTAAAAACATGATTACAATCCAATTTATCGCACACTGTATAAAGAAGTGTAACCATCTGGAAACACTATTCTACATACCTAGGTAAGTATAATAACCATGTAACTACGTAGAAATAGATAACTTAAGTTTTTATCTACACTCATATCATAAATCCTCTATGATGCGTTCAAATATCGGTAGTAATGATATCCGTTATGACAGCGAGTTCTGTCAAAGCCAATTTCGAATCTGTGGTCATACAGTAAAATTAAAATTACAAAATCGAATTTAATGTTTCATAATTTGTATTTCACAAACGCATCCCTTAATCAAAAAATGGTGTTAACAAACCCACAATATTTTTGTAAGACCTATTCAACGACAACCCACATCATGGGGTAGGTACGCAAGAAAAAAAAATACATCCCCACTTTACATTGTACCACTTTGTCGGCGTTACTGATATGTTTATTCATGCCAAATTGCAGCTTTCTAGAACTCAGCATCTCCGAGCTATGCTGCGGACGGACGGACGGACGGATAGACATGGCGAAACTATAAGGGTTCCTTGTGGACTTCGGAACCCTAAAAAGTGGCTTTAATTCATTGCATCAGATCCTCCGATAGCATTAGGAAATTACGATTTTTTTTTGGTAACTCTAAATGCGATAAGTAAAGTAATTGCCCGAATCCAGAGGCCATTAAAATGTCACCGTTATTGTTCCCTGGATGTCGAGTGAAGGATTAAATTCACTGTCGCAGGGCACGGTTAATTAATTGAGCCAAATTAATATATATTCTAATCAAATCAACTTGTGAAAGTGTTATATTTACGGTGGGTTTTAATCTACTTGTATAATTATGTAGTGTGCCTGTCTGTCGCATTTTCATTGAAATAGGTACAATTTTTTCAGCAGTAAGGTGCTATATTCGAAGTCTTTGTATATCGCAAGTTAAACTTTAAGCAGCAGAAGTTGAACTTTAAAGTTCAACTTGACGCGTGAGTGATCCTCGATTAGGGTTCCGAAGTCCACAAGGAACCCTTATAGTTTCGCCATGTCTATCCGTCCGTCCGTCCATCCGCAGCATAGCTCGGAGATGCTTAGTCATATACATATCAGTAACGCCGACAAAGTGGTACAATGTAAAGTGGGGATGATGTTTTTTTTCTTGCGTGAGTATCCCATGATGTGGGCTGTTGTTGAATAGGTCTTACAAAAATATTGGGCGTTTGTGAAATGCAAATTATAAAAAATCGAATTTTACTGTATGACCACAGATTGGAAATTGGCTTTGACAGAACTCGCTGTCATAACGGATGTCATTGGTACCGATATTTGAACGCATCATATTGGCGGAATCATCGAAAGTCTCGATGGAGCCATAACCACAAGAATTGAATTGAACGCATCATAGAGGGTTTATGATATGAGTGTAGATAAAATCGTATTTTATAAAAAAAAGTGTCTTTCCGTGTATACTTGAGCGTAAGAAGTCTATTCTTGATGAGGGTGGCATTATATGTTCATAGGTCTGTTTTAAAGTCAGATGAATATGAAAAAATGCTTAAACTTCGGATATACAAATTTCCTGTTACAGCAGTGAAATCCTCTTTTGCGCAAAGTTTTGAAATCTTTCTATATCCTCGAATATATAATAAACTTATTAAGCTATACAATTTCAAGGCACTCTCTGTATTTCATGCGAAAAAAATGCTACTCAACCATATGTTTCAATTATCATATGAAGAATCCGAAAGCATAATAAAAGTCAAATAAACACCAATACACACGTACACTGACAAACACATAATCACCCATACACACACACACAACACACACAGAGACACATATACACATAGAAGAACTTACTAAATTACCACTTCCTTTTTCTTATGTTTAATTTGTTTTTATCTTTCCTTGTTTTTCTTACTATTTTTTGGGTTTTGTTACTGAGCAAATAGAAGTCATGTAAGCCGATAACTCTTTTTGTTAACCGTACAATCGCCCCACGGGACAGGCAACGCCTAGTGTGGGGGCCAGACATATTGTAAAATATTTGTATCTTTTATGGAAATAAAGAATTTGTACTTACCTACCCTTTACATTAATATACATACACTATTGCATATCTATTCCCAAGTGTCTGTGATTTCGTAGCGCTTCTTGACAGCTATTCAAATAATGAATCTGCCTCGATGACCTGATAGAGTCAAAAACTGATGTCGCTAATTACTTGATAGAATAGGTACTGAAATATTTGAATACCTAGAATATTCAGTTCATTAAAAATAACTCGACAGGACTATTTTGTGTGTATGACTTCTGTTAAGGCGCTGAAATTGACTTTATTTATACAGTATTTAAACGAAAACTATTTGATTTTGCAAGGCGAGTAAAATATATGTTAATATTCACTATGTACTTAAAAAACTTGCTATTTCGAAAAAAGGATTTCATGAAATCGGTTCGATGAAAAAAAATCGTGAAGTTACGTCTTCTAATCCTATTTAAACGGTTCTATAAGTTTATTTTTTAACGCAGATTTCTATAATGAAGTACACTTTTCCGTCATACTCATACCAAAAAAATTGCTTATTTATATTGTTCATGCAATGTGGGATTTTTTTAATCTTCATTTTTCTGATTTTCTACGTATATCGCCGCGTTACATGCCGCAGTCGTGCTTCTCGCTCCCTCCAATGCTATCCGCTGAGACAGTTGTCTGCCTCGATTGCTCAAGGTCATTGGCTCTAGTCAGCGTCTTAAATAGAAGCTTTGGATTGGAGAAACGCTCTGAGTACTTGCTTAGATTCCCCTTCTCAATGTTGACGTTGTCGCCAAACTATTCAATGAAAATGTTCATGCTATAATCTATAATTAGAGGTCAACCTATTCGTTTTTTTTTTTTCAAACGGGTATATACTCACGTCAACACACGTTACACGCGCTTGTGAATCTATATCGGTCTACAAGTGGATAGGTATAAGTGCTAAAATCTAGATCAGACTTTTGATGACGCCCAGCTCGATAAGAAATAATTGCGTATTCACGGTCAATGTTTCTGAGAAACAAATATGAATTTGAATTTGAATGCGCAAAAAACATTGTAAAGTCCCGTTATTTCCCGTTACCGTGATAATTTTGGAAAATCCTTAGTCCTCCTTTAGTGCTCCCCTACATTCCCCAAGGAACCAACTTTGCATGCAATTTCTTTTCCACCCATTCACTAAGTAATACATCCATACTATACTAATATTATAAATGCGAAAGTAGTTACTTCGCAACTCTGTTTATCTGTCTGTTTCTCTCGTTACCTCTTCACGCTTCAACCGCTGGACCGATCGAGATGAAATTTGGCATGATGATAGTCGGGGTCCTGGTAAAGGACGTAGGCTACTTTTTATCTCGGAAAAACGCATATTTCTCGCGGCAACGCGATAACCGAATTACACGCGGGCAGAAGCTAGTTAGAGATAAATATAATTACTTATATGCATTGTTGACGGTGTCCTACAAAGGATAAAATTACATGGGTCAATCAACTATTTCTTGTTGTTATTCTGTCCCGTTGTCCAGGGGACAAAACGAGAGGGGTTTCTTAGAAAACCTGTTACAATATAGAATTAGAGAGACGACAAGACGCTTAGAAAGTGATTAATTAGGGAAGGGATTGAAAATGGAAAAGAAACCCCACATTTAGTGTATTTAAACCCACAGAATAGCAGTTTTAAAAATGGCCCAGGGGACAGTAACCATGGCAACTGGGTACCTATAATGTACGCTGTAATGCACCACCTTCGGCCTTCTATGTACTTACTAGTATGTGAATTAGATAAATAAAATTAACTCATCAATCTCATCATGTACAACTGTATTATACCTACAACATGAGGATACATTACAAAGTTTCCGCGGTAGCGGTTTGCTGGAGACATCCATTTATTTATGTACTTACCTGAAACTGAAGCAAATGTCAACTCGTGTCGTAATCAAGGAAAATGTCGAGCTATTATTAATTAATAAAGGATTACGCCCGTTACAAAAATACTACATGGTAAACAAAACGTATTTAATCGTTTCCTTTGAAAAAACAATCAACGGCATTGTGTAGTTTTTTTACGTTGTATTGCCGCACCATTCGTGAGCGTGATTCGTCGGGCGCCGGCCGCTCAGCCCGTGTCCGCGGCCGAGCCCGAATGTGCCGTATAAAATAAAACCATTCGCCGGCCGGCTTCTAGTACGTAGCGCGTCCACATAAATAGTGGCAATGTTTGCAAGCGCGAAAACTCAAACCAAAAACATGGTGGCATTGGTAATGGTGATGCTCATATGTTTTACCGTAGTGAACGGACAGCAGCGATGTTCGAAAGACATCAGTCGCGATTTGACTGACAGTGTGACTGTGGACGGTAAATACGTTGATAGAAATGGTGTTGTGTACCATTATATCTATAAAGAAGTGGTCGACGGTGTCAATAGGACTTTTGGATGTGAGTGTAGTGCTACAAGTCCCTGTTACAGTAAGTGTTGCCAACCGGGGTACGTGAAGGTGAAGCACGAGTGTGTGCCGATGCCCGAGATGGACATTTTACTGAATGATGGTCTGGGTCTGCACTACATACACAATTTTAAGCGTAAGCTGGACTTGAGAAAAGCTAACGTGCTGTATGATCTTAACTGTGGAAGTTATAAGGAAGACTTCGGATGGTACTTGCAGGAGGTAAGTTTTTACAACTAAAAACACCGTAAATATTTACAGACATCGTTATGTTTGAGACTTGCAAAAGGAAAAAAACAGATTATACCTAAATGAAAATGAGGCAGATTCTACCAACCTATAGTTAAGTAAGTCGGTACTGACATGCGACCAACGAGAACTATAAAAAGTAAATTTACGAGTCTTCAAGCTTTAGGAACATTTAATTACTATCGGTTAAAATAACCCATATATAGTTTACCACCACCACCACCATAGCCCTATTTACCACCCACAACGGTCAAGCCACACATTTCGACCTTTTGAACGACACGGCTTGGCTCTCTCTGGCTTAAAGTAGCGCAAGTGTGTAAAGGTGGACCATTTGCGACTGCATCGATGCTGCATCGATGCTGCATCGTGACAGCATCGCTGCTAAAAGTCGCAGTGTGTAAGGGGCCTAAGATCTCAGAACTTTTTTACAGTACAAGCAATACGTCTTTTCAAGGCAGGAAGTGCCACACTCAAAATTTTGCGTATGCCCAAACCTCCGAACCGAACCGGAAGTAGTGCTTGAAACCAAGAAAGATCATTTCATTTAATTATTTAGAATGGATTCTAAATTGGTAGAGTCAACAGATAAATTTCCAAAAGGGACGTGCCGCATTATGTAGGTAGGTAAGTAAGTAAATTTGAGAACATAAAGACAGAAATTAAGTTTAAATAGGGCTATTGTTGGATCGTTGAAAAAAAAGTGGAAGCAACGGTGTTAAAAGGATTTACAATGGTCTTCTTCAGTGGTCACCTTGAATCGCACAAGCCGCATGACTTGGTTTGTTTTTTCTGATGAGAGTAGTGAGAGATGAGATAAGTACAACTGATAATACCTACTACTACTACTACAGCCTATTTGCGTCCCACAGGGTTTGGGCTACAGTCCCCACGCGGGCCCAGTGCGGATTGGGGACTTCACACACATCTTTGAATTACTTCGCAGATGCGTGCAGGTTTCCTCGCGATGTTTTCCTTCACCGAAAAGCTCAGTGGTAAATTCAAATTGAATTTCGCACATAAGTAAACTTAGGGGTGCGAGCCGGAATCGAACCCCCGACCCTCTGCATGAGAGGCGATAGATCGAACCACTAGACCACCTGGGCTTCTACTGATAATACCTACTCTAAATTAATCCCTTATCGATTATGCCGTAAAGCGAGTAGTTTATATATTACTAGCTTCTGCCCGCGACTTCGTCCGCGTGGAATTCGGTTATCGGACTCCCGGGGGAACCATGCGCTTTTCCGGGATAAAATGTAGCCCTATGTCCTTTCCCGGGACTTCACCTGAAAGAGGTATAACAGACAGACGGACAGACAGAGTTATTTTCGCATTTATAATATTAGTATGGATATGGATATTATGAATGACTAGCTTCTGCCCGCGACTTCGTCCGCGTGGAATATCCTTAATAGCATTCCCGCGGGAACTATGGATTTTTCCGGGATAAAAGTAGCCTATATGTTGACCGGCTACCCCCATACCAAATTTTGTTGCAATCCGACCAGTAGTTTTAGAGTTAAATCCAACCATACATACATACAGACATTTTTTCAATAAAAATCGTTATTTTGTGTTCAGTGTCGTTATATAGTCCCCTTGACTTGATAGTTTCTTTTAATTTTCAAGTTTCAGACGCGACTTCTTCTGCAGACTTATTATTAGTATAGACTAGCTTCTGCCCGCGACTTCGTCCGCGTGGAATTCGGTTATAGCGTTCCCGCGGGAATTGAGCGTTAAACTATAACAAATTATATACGAAAACCTTCCTCCTGAAAACACTCTATCTATTAAAAAAACCGCATCAAAATCCGTTGCGTAGTTTTAAAGATTTAAGCATACAAAGGGATATAGGGACAGAGAAAGCGACTTTGTTTTATACTATGTAGTGATTAATTATATTAGTATAGATGTTGTGACCGTAAACAATATACACTTAATAGTTAATAGAAAACAGACAGATATGACCGGAAGCTCTTAACCGGGAAGTAGTGGGAGCATTATCCGTATCAACGCCGCTGTTAAAAAAACTAAAATTAACCCAATAAACCATGTGGGTATATTTTTATCTTCTACTATATAAAAATAAGTCGGGTTTTCCTCCCTGACGCTATAACTCCAGAACGCACGACCCGATTTCCACGCTTTTGCATTCGTTGGAAAGGTCTCGGGCTCCGTGAGGTTTAAGGCGGTACGAAGTCCGCGGGGTCAGCTAGTTTATTATAATATTGTCCTTGAACCAGAGCTAAGTATAGAAGTTTCAATCAGTTCGACGCAGATTTTTAGGGTTCCGTAGTCCACAAGGTAACCTTAGGGTTTTGACATGTTTGTCCATTTGTCCGTCCGTCTGTCCGCAGGTTTCCTCGGAATGCTTAGTTCTGGAAAGCTGTAATTTGTAATGTAATGAATATAGGTAGGTACTTACTTTATTTAGTCATGCCGACAAAAAATAAAATCAGTTCAGTTCAGTTAAGGTCAATTGACAACACCAGCCAGCAGTTCTGCTGCAAGGACCCAAGGTCGCCTACTGAGGGAAGTGGGGGGCCATCTATGCGATCAAGGGTGTGACTGGAAGATGCATGCTATCACTCGGTGGTTGCCTAGACAAGCAGATGCCGAACTAAGCTACTGCCCGTCTTGCGGCTAACCGCCTAAAGTATACCATGCTGCCCCCAGGCTCTGCCTATGAAAAGATCTCTGAGACTGCTCCCCATGACTTCAGTATACGTGGCCTCTATCCGAGCTACCGGTGAGCCATGGACGGAAGTGTATGCCGTCAAAAAATTTAATCTTGAAAAATGAGTTTTAGGGTAGGTTAGGTTAGGTACGTACCTATCCTTTTTTTTTTGTTTTTTTTTTGTTTTCGCTGGGGAAATGCATTTACGCATACCACTCGCCCGTGTTCCCACACTTAAGGGAACGTACCCATATTATGTGACCCATGTTTACCCCCCCCAACCCTCTCCGTGACTTCTTCTTCTTTATGCCAAGAGAACCAGTAATGCGTATTTACTTAGTTAGTGACACTGACATATTCGATTAGCCGCCATTGTGAACAGTTCCTCAACCATCATTAGAGGATTTATAACACGAGTGTAGATAAAATAATATAAACTAACCATTGATCTATTATAAGTTATCGGCAATTTTATATTCCACGCAGAAGTCGCGGGGCACAACTATTTATAGTTATTCATATTTATTGACTTAACCCATTGATATATTGACCACGCATATCTCCGTCAATTGTGAACCGATTTCGATGATTCTTTTCTTAATTGAAAGGTGTACCTCCAACTTGAACCCTTTTAATAATTTGGTTTAGTTCTGATGATGGGATCCATGACAAAACGAGGGAACTCCTCGAAATTTGTTAGCATGTGTATGATTTTGGCATCAATTTCAAAGACTACAGTGAGACTTACGTCCCATCGTACAGATGATTGGAAATTATAGCCGAAAAAAAATTTTTCAATAAAAAAATAGAACCGACTTCAAACTCCGTCAGCCTGTGAAGTCGGTGTCAAGTGAACCACCCCAAAGCTATGACTATCTTATAGTGAACTTGACACCAACTACACAGGCTGACGGAGTTTGAAGTCGGTTCTATTTTTTTATCTAATGTCAATTTGCTCCATATACCTATTTTGACCTATTCTGTAAGGCACTGTTCGTCCATAGGTTATTACTTATTATAGATGAATGAAAATAACAAAATAACCTTAAGTTAAAACTCAAGTTCGAATCTTTTCATAAAACCACACTCATGTTTTAAGGCAATTTATTAGATATGTAATAAGTAGCAGTTGCATAATGTCGTTATCGATTGCAGTTCAGTAATGACGTTTTTATTACTCAAGTCTTTTCCCCGAATTCAGATTCGATAGGTGTTTACCTTTCTTAATTAATAAAATTTGTCCTTTGGAAGCTTAAAGTCCCTCCCTCGTACGGAACTAATTGAAAAACGTACGTACTTAATAGGGATGACGACAGGGTGAAGAAATCGAAATTCTAATTAGTCCGTCAGTCAGGTAATAAAAAAAAATTAGACACGTATTTTTTGTTTTATCAAATTAACAAAAGAATGACTAAGTTAAAACGCATTAAAGTTGGAGAGTGGGGGCTAACTACGTCACTGTTAGGTATAAATCGTACCTAACCGTGACGTCACGCGACATTTCAACTCAATATATCTCTGTATAAGTTTGATTACGTGAAAAAAGAAAAAATACGTGTCCAATACTTTTCAATAATCTTTCTGATAGACTAAGGAAAAAAAGTTGTCGTCATCCCTATTGTACCTAAGTGAATCAGGGTTGAAAAAGCAAAACACCCACTGAACCCGTTTTTACGTGTTTTCTGAGTAATCTACTCGAGTTCCGTCTGGCAACTATCCCTTTCTTTATAACGAGCATGGTGACCTTCACCCAAATCCGCACATCGCGCCGCTTGCGCAGATAGAGTTTTCCTCATAAAAATACACATAAATCCTTAATTAGGTTTGGTTAGGATTTGCAGAAGTTAGTTACCTAGTACCTACGTGCCTGTCTACATTTCTAGGCCAAGGAAGATGGATTATCTAACCAATTAAGTACGTATATTATCTAATGAATTTATTAGGTATAAATAAAGGACACTAATTAAAACGTTTAAAATATAAGTTATAGTAAGTAGGTAGGAGCCGTGGTGGTCTAGTAGGTAGTTCGACCTACCGCCTCTCATGCAGAGGGTCGGGGGTTCGATTCCGGCTCGCATCTCTAAGTTTACTTATGTGCGAAATTCAATTTGAATTAACCACTGTGGTTTTCGGTGAAGGAAAACATCGTGAGGAAACCTGCACGCAACTGCGAATTAATTCAAAGATGTGTGTGAAGTCCCCAATCCGCACTGGGCCCGCGTGGGGACTATAGCCCAAACCCTCTCGTGATGAGAGGAGGCCTGTGCCCGGCAGTGGGACGCAAAGAGGCTGTAGTAGTAAGTAGGTGGGTACCATTTCTAATTTGATGAGACAGATGAACCGTGGTGCTATGAATATGAATGTCTGGATTCAAATAATACCTATTCGATATGAAAAGAATAACAACCAAACATTTACCTAAACAATTTAAATATCTATGTAAGTAGGTACAAAAAAATGTATGTGAACCGAACCAATAAGTGTTTATTTAATAAAAATAAGGATAGTTTGGTATACCAAGCTCCATATTTTAATGAAATTCTGAGAACTCAGAATGTCAAAAGGGTCCACTCGAACTCTTGAATTTTTAGGATCCGTTCTTCACAATAATCGCTATCGCGGAAAAACCTGTTAAATATATAAGATGCGATGAATCAATTAAAATGTAAATAAGTAGGTAGGTAGGTACTGCGAATACTGCGCGCACGTCACCGAGCCAGACTTCTCGCGAATAAGGAAGCGATGAGAACAATCCAAAAATATCAAATAGCGCACAAAACGTGTCAATGTCACATTGCATTAATAGAATGGTTGTATTTATTTAAAGTTGTTCTGAATAGATTTTCACGAGAAATAACCATCAAACGTCCGTCGCGATGTTACCTAGTCGACGTTCTATTTAAGGCCGTTCCCTGACCCAGCATCGTCAAATTGCTCATGTAAAATCATACTTTTCAAAGAAATGACAAACGTTAAAAACATGAAAAAAACTCATGTTATATTTGATTATATCATCTTTACATTGACAGCTTTTGATACACGTTTCACGAAACTTCGCTCGATACAATTTAATTCCAAATTAACCTCTAACTCGGACCTTTAATCCAACTTTACTCCAGTTTATTATATCAAACAGTGTAAAACTAAATATAACAGAAAAAATATCCATAGTATATGCATACATTGACAGCTTTATAAATGCCATGTTTTTAGACGGTATTTTTATAGAAATTAAAACGTGTTATAAACTAACTAAATCGGGCGTTCTGTGCGTAGCGCTTTCTGTTTCACTCGTCCCACGAGTGACAGTGACGGCTGAGCTGGGTCTATGAACGGCCTTAAGGCCGTTCCCTGACCAAGCATCGTCAAATTGCTCATGTAAAATAATACTTTTCTAAGAAATGTTAATATGTTGTATATGCTATATTTGATTATATCATCCTTACATTGTCAGCTTTCGATAGGTACACGTTTCACGAAACTTCGCTCGATACAATTTAATTCCAAAGTAACCTCTAACTCGGACCTTTAATCCAACTTTACTCCAGTTTATATCAAACAGTGTAAAACTAAATATAACAGAAAAAATATCCATAGTATATGCATACATTGACAGCTGAGTTGGGTAGATATAGGGAATGGCCTTAAGTGTTTAAATTTATCATAATCACAGTCAAAATTCAAATACCTCTTCGTAACGATTGGCTTTTAGAATAGTATCCATCACGAACGCCTTGAAAGTTTATAATTGTAAGTTAATAAATTGAACCTTATGCGCGCCACTCTCATTCAAAAACTATACTGGTTGTAATCCGCATCGCAAACGGATGCCGAAACGCTATGTCGCTGCTAGCCGACCGAGCTTTGCTCGCGTAAAAATAGCTAAAAATGAGTTTTCCCAGTTATAAAACCAGGATCTAGATTTATTCGAAACCCCAAATTTCATCCAAATCATTAGAGCTCTTTCTGAGATCAATTGTATAAATAAATAAATGAAAGCACATAGGTCGTTTAAAGTAAATACCTATACGATAAGATATATACAGTCGCCATCAGATTATATGTGAACAAACACCACCACCACCACTACAGCCTATTAGCGTCCCACTGCTGGGCACAGGCCTCCTCTCATCACGAGAGGGCTTGGGCTATAGTCCCCACGCGAGCCCAGTGCGGATTGGGGACGTCACACACATCTTTGAATTACTTCGCAGATGCGTGCAGGTTTTCTCACGATGTTTTCCTTCGCCGCAAAGCTAAGTGGTAAATTCAAATTGAATTTCGCACATGTATAAGTAAACTTAGAGGTAGAACAAACAAGGTGATCATAAATATGAACGAACACGATCTTATTCTCCAAACGTTAGAGTGCATGTTCAGGTAATCATGATCTCATCACCCTTATTTGTTCAGATATATATTTGATGGCGACTGTACCAAGTGTAGGAACCTATGTAGTTTAGTGTCGCTTTGTTAGATTCGGTGCTATTCTTTAAGGCCCTTCCCTGACCCAGCATCGTCAAATTGCTCATTTGAGATCATACTTTTCTAAGAAACGTTAAAAGTTAAAAATATGAAAAAAACATATGTTATATTTGATTATATCATCCTTACATTGACAGCTTTCGATACACGTTTCACGAAACTTCGCTCGATACAATTTATTTCCAAAGTAACCTCTAACTCGGACCGCTAATCCAACTTTACTCCAGTTTATTATATCAAACAGTGTAAAACTAATTATAACACAAAAAATATCCATATTATATGCATACATCGACAGCTTTATAAATGCCATTTTTTGACGGTATTTTTATAGAAATTAAAACGCGTTAAATACTTACTAAATAAGGCGTTCTGTGCGTAGCGCTTTCTCTTTCACTCGTCCCACGAGTGACAGTGACGGCTGAGCTGGGTCTATGAACGGCCTTAACTACATTTTGAAAGAAACTTATTTCTGTGTTTGCCTTTGATTAGTGCCTAACACACGTTAGCTATTTTTACTAATGGAACAACATTTAACTACAATAAATGTGTCACAGGAGGCAGATGTGAGTCAGTTTCTCAATCCATACTAATGTTATAAACGCTATCTTACTAATATAATAAAGCTAAAAGTTTGTGTGTTTGGAGGTTAAGATGGCTCAACCAATTTGCATGAAATTTGGCAAACAGATAGTTTGTAACCTGGAATAAGCTATAGGATACCTACTATCCCAGAAATCCCGGGAAATCCCAGAAATATCCCGGAAACTCATTAGAGGAACTCCGGAAGACGACTTTGGATAGAAATCCCGGGAATTCGACAAATCCCGTAATCCTGGGAATCCCTGAAAAGGTCTTAAAAGTATCCTGGAAAAAGGGCTTTGGAAATATAGTGTTAAATTCCCTGCAGACGAAGTCGCGGGTAAAAGCTCGTAAGTATATACATAATGAATATACTATTATAAATATTAAAAGTAACTCTGTCTGTCTGTCTGTTACCTCTCCACGCTTCAACCGCCGGACCGATTTTGATGAAATATGATATACTAGCTTTTCCCCGCAACTTCGTATGCGCAGAAATATTAAAACGAAAAATCCCGTTTTTTCCCGTTCCCGTGGGAATTTCGGGAAATCCTTTCTTAGCGGATGCCTACGTCATAACATCTACTCGTACCTGCATGCCAAATTTCAGCCCGATCCGTCCAGTGGTTTGGGCTGTGCGTTGATAGATCACTATGTCAGTCACCTTTGAGTTATAGATTGGGGGTGAAATATGGTACCTATTCGGGGGTGACAAATCGATCTAGCTTAGCTAGGTGTCATCATAGCAAGTACTTAGACATGGGCCACGGAGGTTTACTTGGGTGTATAAAGCTAAAATTAAATTTCCCCAAATATAAGGCTAATGATACACAAGTAGAGCGGTCTATTGAGAATCACATAAAATACCATCGATCTATTATAAGTAAGGATTAACAATCAGCCGGAGAAAAATGGCCCGTAAAAACGGGTGCCCGAACAACATGGCGTTTGGCGCTCAGTAAATTTGACACCTAAGTCTTATATAGGTAAGTGTTAGGTTCACTTTTGTATATAATATTTATCTTGACGCATATTATAAATAGGCGTTATCAACATATTGGAACGTATTTTTTAATGTCAGTTTGACATTTTCTGTTAGGCACTGTTCGTCCATGTTATTATAGGTCAATGTAAAATACCGAGTAAGCAAAATAAACCTCTTTTCTCGTAGATAGAGCCATCTACGGAAAATCGTCTGAATCGAGTTGCACGCACGTTGCGTGGCGTTCAGGTAGGTATTGTACAGCGTCACCGAGGTGTAGCGATAGAGGGCGCAATTTTCAACTCAACTTGGTAGTAATACTCGATCTTGGTATGTGGTTCTGGCTTATTAACTTAATACCTAAATACCTAATCGTCTTTTCATCACACTTGCTCGTAAACGGTGTCATTACAGGCCGGCAAAGCGGTCTCTAAGGCCCATATTGTGACCACGGGCTTTCGAGATTTCTAATGAGCCCACGGGCCGTAATGTATTTTATTTCAATTGTTTTTTTTGTTCATTGTTAGAGGCCAGTACGATGGACGTATTTGACCGACTGTTCGCACCGCGAACAAACCTTTTTCTTTGTTTTTAGGGTTCCGAAGTCCACTAGGAACCCTTATAGTTTCGCCATGTCCGTCCGTCTGTCCGCACTATTGCTCGGAGATGCTTAGTTCTAGAAAGCTGTAATTTGGCATGAATATACATATTAGTTACGGTGACAAAGTGGTACAATAAAATTTTGAAATATATTTTTTTATAGGGTACCTCCCCTACTGGTAAAGCGGGGATGTAATTTTTTTTTCTTGCGTACCCCATGTTGTGGCATATCGTTGAATAGGTCTTGAAAAAATATTGTGGGTTTGTTAAAACCATTTTTCGATTAAGTGATGCGTTTGTCAAATATTAAGCTTTAAACTGCTATTTTTTGTTAGAGTGACGTGTCCCCCCCCCCCCTGCCAGCTAAATGGTGGTATTTGGATGGCTGAAAAAAATCACGGTTGTGGCGTATATAACGTAGTTGAAAGGAAAACTATCACAGCTAAGTAGGCTGTACAAATTTACGAGTCATTAGTCGACTTATGAAATGATTAAAAAACCAATGATTTTTCTCGAGCGGCAGGGGCGTCGGGTGGGCACGTCATACCACAGGCTAGCTAGATGCTAATAAGTCTTAGAAAGGTACTGTGGGCATCGTCAACTTCGGAACCCTATAATTTGCGCGTGGCCCGACACGCACTTGGCCGGTTTTTTAAATGTACCTCGGTCGTACTGGCCACTTACATACACAATGTACTATTATCTTTATTACTACCCACTAATAATAAGTCTGTAGACGTCACGTGACCGCTAGGCAGCGACATCTATTATCGCATTTAACACTTATTTCGGGCGTACGCTGATTTGTTTGAAGGTTGTCCTTAACCTATGGCAATAACTCTATTACAACATTTTCCAAAGTATGCCTGCATAGGGGTATAAAATGAAAAAGTGAACTGAAAAATTACACTTCCTGTGTTTAATAAGTATACGGTCGACGTCAAAGAGATGTTTACACTTTTGCTCGGTTTGCTCCCTATTCCGATATATGCAATTCCAAAAGTGTACACATCTCTTTGACGTCGACTGTACCATAGATAGATAAAGTTGTACCTATATAACTACCCAAGTAAGTACAACATATAGCATTTAGGACTGGAGCTATTTTTCTTGTTTGATGAGCTCTTTATTTAGACAGCATAATCACCTATGTTTACAAATAAACTCTTTGACTTTGACAGCAACTTAAGGCCCAATTTCGTGGCCACTGGCCAGGGATTTAATTTAACGCTATGGTCAGTGTATTGGAATGTATGGAGCCGCTTCCGTGAGTAGCGACTGTCGCGCGCGGCCGATGAGAGCAACCAGACTGCCACGTGACTGTTGCCCGCGATCAATCGTTGTCCACGGAGTTGGTCCATGTCATGTCCATGTCATCGAAACCTGCACTTAAAGTACCTGCTTAAAAATCTAATATTTTCTTATAGGTAGGTACTGTGTGCAAAGACAAAAACAAGATAAAGTACGAAAATGTATGGCCTAATATTGGAAGAAAATATTATTTATGGGGTCATAAGTTGCCGTGGATTGGCGTGGGGTGACGTTTAATTGTTTGGGTGCGAATACGAGTTGCAGTGGGCGCATGTTGACCGTATAGACAAGACAAACATGTGAAATTAATGTCATTAATTATTACCTTAGCGACTTTGTTCACTTAAGTATAATATAGGGTGTTAGGTTCGAGCCTCGTGGAAGGACATAGATTACTTTTTGTCCCGAAAAAATAATAGTTCCCGCGGGAACACGATAACCGAATTTCACTCGGGCGAAAACGCAAATAGAAGCTATTAATAAAAATAACAGGTATTTACAGGATTAAGGCCCTTCCTATACCCAGCTAAGCCGTCATTGTCACTCGTGCAACGAGTAAAAGAGAAAGCGCTACGCACAGAACGCCCGATTTAGTTACTATTTAACGTGATTTAATTTCTATAAAAATACCATCTAAAAACATGGCATTTATAAAGCTATGCATATAACATGGATACTATTTCTGTTATATTTAGTTTTACACCGTTTGATAGGTATAATAAACTGGTGTAAAGTTGGATTAGCGGTCCCAGTTAGAGGTTACTTTGGAATTAAATTGTATCGAGCGAAGTTTCGTGAAACGTGTAACGAAAGCTGTCAATGTAAGGATGATATAATCAAATATAAATTTTTTTTTCTTCATATTTTTAACTTTTAACATTTCTTATTAAAGTATGATCTTACATGAGCAATTTGACGATGCTGGGTCAGGGAACGGCCTTAATTAAGTACACTACTGATCCACTTATCTACGCCCACTTGCAGTGCTGCAGCAAGCCGCTAACCTCTGGTTAGGCTCTTAATTCAGGGTTAGTTGTATGTTGTATCAACTAAACTCGAGTTAGAGGCTGACCCGAGGGGGTCGAGGGGGATCCCAAATTTAGCCACTATGTTTAAAAATCATTTCTTTTCGTTACACGTCCGTCTTTGGGTCACAAACTTACGTACCAAATTTTAACTTAATCGGTCCAGTAGTTTCGGAGAAAATCGACTGTGACAGATGGACGGACAGACACACGAGTGATCCTATAAGGGTTCCGTTTTTACCTCTTGAGGTTCGGAACCCTAAAAAGGTGCCGGCTGAAAAACAGCGCTGCACGAGTCCACGGCCCCGTGTAGGTCATGCAGCACCGCCGGACTGGTTATCCCCAACTTCCCAACCCTGTCGTAGCATCGAGAAAAAGTAGCCATATGAAGTAATAAGTTGGACCTGGGCGACCAAGCTTTCCGGGTGAAAATGGCTAAAACTGAGTTTTTCAGATATAAAGAATAGAAACATTTATTCGGCTAAAAAAAACAAAATCACAGCTAGGTACAAAAAAGATAACAAAACAAAACACAATATACACACACAGACAAGAAAAACACATATTTAAAATATAGCCGAAAGGGCTGCCAGCTCAGCGATAAGCTGCGGTACGGAACCGCAGCGCTGATTTTCAGCTGGACCCAAGAGACATGAGAAGAGATATGACATCTATCTAGATCGATTTCTGAGATCGCTTGGATAAATAAATAAGTAAGCAGATAAATATACAAGATTAGCGCGTTTAACACAGAGATAATAGTTAATGAGTGGGAGTGGAAGATTTTTGAAGCCAGTTTCGACCGGTTCAATACAACAACACCTCGAGTAAAAAAGTATAACTGGTTAGTAAAGTAATGTTAGCTTTAATTACCTCGGAACCCAGTTCCAGTGAACCGATTTTCGTGCTTTTTTGTAATGTGTTTTTTACCAAAAATACTAAAATGTTTACTTTTTCAATTTTGCCAATCTCAACCGATCTCAAGTTAAAAATAGATATATAAAGGAATAGATATAATAGGTACCTATTAGATTTAAAGTTCGATTTTTTTTTCATTGATTTTATTTTAAAGGATGGAGTCTTTGAGTATATAGCCACTGGAGATGCCATAACGTCAACTCGCCGAACAAATTTTTTCGCCATTTTTAGCGGGGGGCGAGGTAAACACGTACAGCACACCACCAAACGACGCAGAACTCAACAGACACAAATTTTGCTGTTGAGATAAACGCACACTACAAAAAAAATCAACACATCGAAAAATACACGTAAACAGATAGAGTTTTCACGTAACTATGCAGCATACATATGCACAAGACTAGTGATGGGACACATCTGAAGAATGAGTCAAATGAGATAAGTAGATGAATGAACTGAATTATTTTATAGTATTTTATTTTATAATAAAATTGCTAAAGTGGAAATTCTGTACGTTGAAGATACCCAAAAACATATTAGTTTGTATGTATGTATGTCTGTAAGTATCTGTATTTGTGTCCTTAGCCCACACACAGTTTTTTAACTGTGGAATGAACTGTTGTCAGCAGCTTCCGGGCGGATACATATGTAAAAAAATTAAAGTAGATTGGTATTTGTAAGAGCCTACGTACATGAAATCTATATATCTATATATATAAAACAAGAAACTGACTTACTGACTGACTGATCGATCAACGCAGAGCCGAATCTACTGGTCGTAGAAAGCTGAAATTTGGCATGCAGATTCCATAGGGAATATAGGGGAGCAATCTAAGAAAGGATTTCCCGAAATTTCCATAGGAACAGAAAAATCGGGATTTTACATTTTAATATTTCTGCGCATATGAAGTTGCGGGGAAAAGCTACTTATGTTATAACTACCCTTTTACCCGCGACTTCGTCCGTATGTACGGACGAGTTCTCCAATATATACACACTTTTACACCTTGCTCTCTTGTAATAAGGTCCAAAAGTGATCATATATTTATGAACTTGACTGTACTAAGAATTCAGGCAGCTAATGGTTCTATACATAGCGATAGTTATAGGAAACCAAAAACAAAACAATGGATTTTCCCATGGGAATAAGATGTTTTCCCGTGGTAAAGTAAGGATAGTACTCGTATGGTAGTATGGGCCCGTGTGGGGACTATAGCCCAAACCCTCTCATGATGAGGGGAGGCCTGTGCCCAGCAGTGGGACGCAAATAGGCTGTAGTAGTAGTAAGTATGGATAAGGGTCGTCAGCAAAATGCTCCGAACAGATAACACGTGTCAGTTTCCAAGAATTCTCCTTTATGGATATTTTGGAAATTTAAAAGGATTATATGAAATAATGTATATAAATAATAGTATATGCATTACACATCACTCGTAGTCCCGAACTAAATATTGTATTCCTTTTACCTAGATCTATATATTTGCCAACATTTCTTTTCAAGATCAGAATAAAATTCAACATCGATGTCCAGAGAAAAGTAATATTCACCTTCCAGGGTTTAAATGTAACAAACATCTATACTTATCTACTAATTAATGGAATATGCAATAAAAAACTTACTATTAAATAAACCTCATTGATTGAATGAATGAATGATTCACTCAAAAGTTGAGTCGCTTTTTTGACTTTAGTCACATCCCTAGACCGATTCGCTCCCATTCATGTTTACATTTTTCGGACGTTTACGTATCGCAAAAGCTTTTCTTTAAATAGAGATTTTACTTCAATAAAAGTTAGTAAAAATACTTATCTATGATAGGAAATGCGATTTTGTTGCGAATTTGAGCGATCAGATCGCCTTTTACACGAGAATACCGCACAAGACACCATTTTTCAGGAGAAACGTCTCGCGTCACGGAACGATGCAAAATGGCGGTGAAGTGACCTTCAAGTGGGTTTATATAAAGAGTTTGAACAGTTGAACCATGTACTTTGCCGGAGGGGATCGCCCATGCATGGCATCTCCAGTGGCTATATACTCAAAGGGATGGAGTATAACGTTTTCCAGGTGAGGAGAAGGGTTTTCAAAACTATTCTATGTAAAAAAATTAAGCTATAGGCCCGGTAGTGTCGGAATTAAGGGAAATATTTTCTTTAATGGCTTCAAAACATCTTAAAATTACTTATAAAAAATATATATTTGAGATGTTCACAGTGAATTCTTTTGACATTTCATACAATACATTTCATTTCATACTTAGCTAGCGAAAGTTTTAAAAAAAATAACACAAGTTCTTGTACATAAGGTAGGTGCTCTTGTAAATAAACGATTCTTAATTGACTCTTATAATCCATTTATACCAGAGCCGATGGTAGGGCTTATAATACCTACATATAATTATGGAAAACAGGGCATATATTTCAAGTCTTAAATAGGGATCTCCCTGTTCCCTATAGGATCGCTCACGCGTCGAGTGAAGATTAAGCAGCTTGAGTTAAAGTTCACCTTGACGCGTGGCGTGCGTGAGCGATCCTATAGGGAACAGGGAGATCCCTGTTATAGCCCCAGTGTACTTTTAGAATCGATATTTTTTTGTTAGATATTACTGTATACGTGTATTATTTTGGTATCATTGTTCAACTTCTCGCCCCGATCATCAGTGGAAGGCCACCTTTGTCTCTTCAAATAGTCTGTTTACCAACAAGCAAGGAGGCAAACAGTATTGGCAACTTTGGAAACAGGTTTTGGGAGTACTTAAATGAAGGTATCGAAGTTTATTTATAGCCGTAAGTTGGCTGCATGTTCCGCGAACGTAAAATTCGTCATTACCATGTAATAGTACATTACAGACCAAGGGTGGTGAATTCGTAAATGTCCCAGATCGCAGGTTTCTGTGGCCCGAACCGAAGGTGAGGGCCATAAATATGCGATCTGGGGCTTTACGAATTACCGCCCGTGGTTTGTCAAAAGTTTTACATCTTGCCTTGGCCAAGAAGTGAGATTTTCTCTCCGCGTAGCGGGCAGAAAATCCCACTTTACGGCCAAGGGTGATGTAAACGATTTTTAAACGACTTCAAAATAAAAGGAGGAGGTTCTCAATTCGTCGGAATCTTTTTATTTTTTATTTTTTACGTGTGTTTACCAAAAATAAAATAGTAACCGTGAAGCGATTTGGATGATTCTTTTTTGTTCAAAAGGTGGTACTTCCAATTAAGTTAGTCCCATATAAGGTATAGCGGGGTAAGAACGGACGGATTCAAGACCAATTGAACAAGGGTTGCAAGATTTTTATTTTCTCGACATCTATTTAAGATAAATCAATGAAATAAAAAGCAATCGTTAGTTCAAAAAACGGCACATACATGTAAATTTAGCGTACTCTTGTAAACTCAACAGTTTCTGTTTTTAAAGCTTGTAAAAACAAGACTAACTTTTTTTTGGCCATAGTAAAAAAATGACCTTCGGGGGTAAGAACGGACGTATTTTTAAAACCATTTCTATCGCATTGAGAAGAAGGTGCATAAAAGAGATTTATCCGATGTTTAACGCTCTAAAACATATAAAAAAACAAACATGGAATAACTTTGAAGACAAATGTTCCAATCGATTTCTTATTTTTGTACTGTTTTGCGTCCGATCTTACCCCAGACTTTGATTTTTTTACATTTTAGGGTTCTCAAACTTTGTCTCGCCATAAAATGAATCATTCGCCTACGAGGGAAAGGTCGGATGGATTCGACTTTTGTCAAAATTAATTATATGGAGTATAAAGTTTAGTGTAAGCATATACTACGTACTAGCTTCTGTCCGCGACTTCGTCTGCGTGGAATTTGGTTATAGCGTTCCCGCGGGTACAATGCATTTTTCCAGGATAAAAAGTAGACTTGCCCAGGACTCCCCATACTCTCGGTTTCACAATATAAAAATATCGAAGTATAGATGTGTAAATGGCCATGGGCGCATTGGCCGAGTTTATGAGATACAGTAATTCTGATGCATAAGTTTAGTAGAAATGATAAAATAGTCCAGAGTGGGTTGAAATAGTATTAGTATACTAGGTGACCCGGCGAACTTCGTACCGCCTTTATGTAAGTAGTCATAAACAAGATGTCAAATAATACGTAATGAAGAATTTCATCACAGATTTTATGTTGGTTTATTATACTTAAATTTCATTAATATTGCGCTATTGTGATGTAGCAAAGGTAAAAAACAGCTTTGACCATTTTTTTTATATCAAATAAGTACAAAGTGTGCCGTGTGGTGCCGGCCTAGAATTGCACCACCCCCTCTCTTCCCGTGGGTGTCGTAAGAAGCGACTAAGGGATAAACCGGAGGATGGGCAGCAGCGTCCTCCGAGCACTACCACCTTAAAACTGCGGTCGCCAACCCGCCTGCCAAGCGTGGTGACTATTGGCAAATCCCCCCCAAGGGATAGACTTGGGAAATATGATGCCACAAGAACAGCCCAGACCCCTAGTCCCCGGCGGCCCTGCTATTCCTGGCCATGGTAGCGGCCATGGTAACGGCGGGGCAGGGGGTGCTATAGTGAATCCCCGGGTTCGGCCAGGCTACCAAAAACGACGACCCTTGGCCCTGGCAACATATAACTGCCGTACACTGCGGACTGACGAAAAGGTACTGGAACTGGAGGAAGAATTGAGCAGGTTACGTTGGGGAATCATAGGGTTATCAGAAGTCCGGAGAGAGGGGGAGGACATGATAACCCTGAAGTCCGGTAACCTGCTCTATTTCCGGGAGGGCGACCAACAGTCCCAGGGAGGTGTCGGGTTTATCGTCCACAAGTCCCTCGCAAACAATGTGGTGAAGATCTAGAGTGTGTCGACCAGGGTAGCGTGCCTTGTACTCAGAATAACCCAACGATATTCGTTGAAGGTTATACAGGTTTACGCTCCGACCTCGACGCACTCCGACGATGAGGTGGAGGCTATGTATGAGGACATTTCTAGAGCCATGCATAGCTTCAAAACTCACTTCACAGTTGTTATGGGGGACTTCAACGCGAAATTGGGCAAACGAGACGGTGAAGAGCTGAGAGTGGGGAAATTTGGAGTAGGGCGTAGGAATCACCGGGGCCATCTACTGGCTGGTTTCATGGAGAAGGAGGGACTCTATATGATGAACTCCTTCTTCAGGAAACGTGAGCACAGAAAGTGGACCTGGATGAGCCCTGATGGTGTAACGAGGAATGAGATAGACTTTATCATGTCGACGAGGAAGCAGATATTCGATGATGTCTCAGTGATCAATTCGGTTAAGTCCGGGAGCGATCACCGTATGGTACGAGGCACATTGAATATCCAAGTGAAGCTTGAGAGATCTCGACTGATAAAGTCTACGCTCCGCCCGGCACCGACCCAGCTCCAAAACCCCGAGAGCTTTCAGCTCGAACTCCAAAACCGTTTTGCTTGCCTAGAAAGCGACGTGGACGATTACAACGACGGGTTTGTGGAAGCTGTCCATACGGTTGGGTCCAAGTTCTTCAAGACCCGCCGTACAAGAACCAAGAAAATCTCAGACTCAACCCTAAAGCTCATGGAGGTGAGGCGTGAGATGATTCTGCAGTCTTCAGGTGACGCTAGTCATTATCGGCAGCTCAATAGGCAGATCTCGAAGTCTCTGAAGCGTGATATACGCCGATTCAATACCAACAGTATTGAAAAGGCTATTGAGCGTAACAGAGGCTCGAAGGTGTTTGCCAAAGATCTGTCTATTGGCCAAAGCCAATTGACAAAGCTGAAGACCGAAGACGGCAGGATCGTCTCATCCAAACCGGAGCTGTTGGAAGAAGTCGAGAAGTTCTATGGGCAGTTATACACGACAATCCGAACACCCGTCGCTGATCCAGCTAAAGACCCTAGAGCTAGATTAACCCGACACTATACCGAAGATATCCCGGACGTCAGCCTGTACGAGATTAGTATGGCTCTCAAACAGCTTAAGAACGGCAAAGCCCCCGGTGATGACGGAATTACAGCTGAACTCCTGAAGGCGGGTGGTAAACCAGTCCTTAAGGCCCTTCAGACGCTGTTTAATTCCGTCATCCATGAAGGGAGAACGCCGCGAGCATGGAACAGAAGTGTGGTGGTGCTCTTCTTCAAAAAAGGTGATAACACCTTGCTGAAGAATTATAGACCCATCTCACTTCTGAGTCATGTCTACAAGCTGTTTTCGAGAGTCATTACGAACCGTCTCGCGCGCAGGTTTGACGAATTCCAGCCTCCCGAACAAGCCGGTTTCCGAAAGGGCTATAGTACCGTAGACCACATACATGCGTTGCGGCAGGTTATACAGAAGACCGAAGAGTATAACCTCCACCTTTGCCTTGCATTTGTGGACTACGAGAAAGCCTTCGATTCGATCGAGACTTGGGCTGTGCTGCAGTCTCTCCAGAGGTGCCAAGCTGACTACCGGTACATCGAAGTGTTGAAGTGTTTGTACGAAAATGCCACCATGTCCGTCCGACTACAGGACCAGACCACGATGCCCATCCCACTGCAGCGGGGAGTCAGACAAGGAGACGTAATCTCTCCGAAGCTGTTCACCGCTGCATTGGAGGATGCCTTCAAGGTGCTGGACTGGAAAGGACGAGGCATCAATGTAAATGGCGAGTACATCACTCACCTTCGATTTGCCGACGATATAGTAGTTATGGCTGAGACCATGGAAGACCTCAGTGCTATGCTCGTTGACCTCAGCAGAGTTTCCGATCGAGTTGGTCTGAAAATGAACATGGACAAGACGAAGATCATGTCCAATGTCCATGTTGTGCCAACTCCAGTAATAATCGGAGACTCTGCGCTCGAAGTTGTTGACCATTATGTATACCTGGGACAAACAGTCCAGTTAGGTAGGTCCAACTTCGAGAAAGAGATCAATCGTCGAATCCGACTCGGCTGGGCAGCGTTCGGGAAGCTTCGCAGTGTCCAAATTACCGCAGTGTCTTAAGTCGAAAGTCTTCGACCAGTGTGTGTTGCCAGTGATGACTTATGGTTCCGAGACGTGGGCGCTTACGATGGGCCTCATAAGAAGGCTCAAGGTCACCCAGAGGGCAATTGAGAGGGCTATGCTCGGGGTTTCTCTGCGTGATGGAATCAGAAATGAGGATATCCGCAGTAGAACTAGGGTCACCGACATAGCCCGAAGAATTGCGAACCTTAAGTGGCAGTGGGCGGGGCACATTGCTCGCAGGACTGATGGCCGATGGGGCAAGAAAGTCCTGGAGTGGCGTCCGCGAACCGGTAGACGAGCTGTCGGTAGGCCTCCAACAAGATGGAGTGACGACCTTGTAAAGGTCGCGGGAACGCGGTGGATGCGAGTGGCACAGGACCGGTCTGAGTGGCGCGCCTTGGGGGAGGCCTATGTCCAGCAGTGGACGTCTATCGGCTGAAATGATGATGATGATGATGAAGTACAAAGTCAGAATAGTAAGTATAGTGAATGAAAAAGCACTACAAAGTAATGTTGTGAGATTTCTAAACATTTTGCAAATAAAACATTCACGAAGTAAAATGTTTGAGAACCACTTGCTTCTTTTTATTCCGGCAAAGACCGGATGATTTCATTCGATCTTAACCCGTGAGGGGGAACACCGGATATCAGTTAATAGGCGTCTTAAGCGAGTCTTAATTAGATCAATTTAGCCATCACTACGAAAAAATCAACATCCATATGAGATAATCATATAACAAGCTATATTTTCGCCAAAATAATTAAATAAAAGTACAAGGGAAAGATCGGATGGAAGCAAAAAAGACAAAAATTACGTTGTTCTCTAAAATCCGCCGTAGCACACGTCCGCATCGTCGTAGCAGCAAACGGGAACTAGTGAACGATAGAGAACAAAATGACGTACTACATCATGTTGCCAGTGTTGCCACCGTTAAAAAATATGGTCGCATTTAGGAGTTTTTTCATGCATACGGTCTTACACCCCCTCCGATCTTACCCCGCTATACCTTATTAATTTGGTTCAGTTCTGATGATGGAATCCATGAGACAATGCGGGAACTCCTCGAAATTTGCTAGCATGTAGATGATTTTGGTGTCAATTTCGAAGACTTCAGAGTTACTTATGTATTTTTATAGTAATGTTTGGAAACTGTAGCCGTGCTGTAGCCGAAAAAAAAACCGCCTTCAAACTTCGACAGACTGCGAAGTCGGTGTCAGGTGAAACGACACAAAGAAATCGGTCATTCTCCAGACGTACATTTTTGCTTGTCTTCACTCTTTAACCATATAAAATCATAGATTTTATCATGGTTTATATTTTTTTATCGTAGAAGGTATTTGTATTGAGCTGTACATGAATTTTCAAAAAGATAGTTAAAAGGCTTCGGGTGGAAAAAAAATCTAAAAGTCCCATTCTCCTAATAAACACGTCGCGTCCCACTACCAAAACTACTTACGTTCCAATTTTTCCTGATGATATACATAAAGAAAACCCGATGAAAACAAGTTTATTTCACAAAAGAATATATATTTTCACTGTACAAAAAAAATCTAGTCAATACAGTCATAAACCACAAAAAATTCAATTATAATTACTTTGTCTCGAAACGTATCCTAAATCACGCGTCGCGATCGTTTTTGACCACACCAGTAGGCACGGATCTCGCTACCGCATTTCGGTCAAGCAGTCAGTCGCGCCCAAAGCCCCGTGCGGGATGGTAGTGTCAGTTGTGTCCAGGCCGCAGATTACGCACGTAAGTATCTAATTCACGCGTTTTGGTTTAAGAAATGTCTAATTAACAAGCTTACATTTTAAAAATCAACCAGCAACTTTATTGCTATGAGAGTAACAGAATACATTAAAGGTCGCAATATTTAATTGATACTAGATTCTGTGATTTATTACATGTACCATTAAAAAGTTATTTTGTGTTTTTCAAGAATCCCTAATTCACGCGTCTAATTAACGCGTCGAAAATCAACGCGTTAATTAGAATTTGTGGAAAAATATCGTCATAACATATTCTAATTAAAACGTCGTTTTTATAATTCACACGTCATGGAAAAGTGTAATATTCTAAATAACACGTCGTTTTTCTAATTCACGCGCCACAGAAATTTTAAATTATTTTTAACTAATTAACCGTCAATATATTTAATGTGCCCAATAAGGATTTAAGTTTTAATGATCAAAAAGATACTATATTTGAGATAAAACTCATTGAAAAGTAAGAGGAAAAAAAGCGACGCGTTAATTAGAATTATAACATCGTTCTGGAGAATGACCGAAATGATAATCATATAGTGAACTTGACATTACACGACATACACTAGGTACCTATTCTTCCCTCTTAAATTTATATTTACGATGTTAAACTGTTACAGACATGCCCCTCATTCTAACTCATACCTAATTGCGTCTTTTGCGCATTAATTGTCAGGGAAACCCGCGGGTTAATTGTAACTGCCACTTGGCTTGGATGTCGCATATTGTAACGTGGACTATACCTAGTGTAATTTTTCTTTATGAAATTTAACCGTAACCTAACGTTGAAGCATAAGATTCACTTTTTTATTATGAGTGAACGAACACACAGGTCACCTGATGGTAAGCGGTCTCTGCGGCCCATAGACACCGAAATCTTAGGACTTCTTATTAAGAAACCATTAAGAATCGAATGCGGTGGCCACCCTGAGAGTCCTGAGACCTAAGATGGGATGCCTCAGTGCTTCACTTCTGTCACTTTCGTAAAGCAAAAATAATAATATAGAATCGACATCCAACTAAAACCAAGTATCATTCACAATAGGGATGACGACAGGGTGAAGAAATCGAAATTCTAATTAGTCCGTCAGTCAGGTAATAAAAAAATATTAGACACGTATTTTTTGTTTTATCAAATTAACAAAGAATGACTAACTACGTCACCGTTAGGTATAAATCGTACCTAACCGTGACGTCACGCGACATTTCAACTCAATATGTTTGATTACGTGAAAAAAGAAAAATACGTGTCCAATACTTTTCAATAATCTTCCTGATAGACTGAGGCAAAAAAAGTTGTCGTCATCCCAATTGACTCGTCGTACCTACCTATTTTGCAACCTCACCAGCTGCCGCGACGTGCGAATGCCCTGCGCCACAGACCGGCCTTTGCTGTGCTGGAATGGAACTCGTTTAGTTCGACTCACCATCTCGAAACATTCGGACGTCTCGAATCGTTAGAACCCTTCCGAACTTACCGCGTGTCCGTGACCGTGTTTTGTTTTCGAACATACCTAAATGGAACTCGACTATTAGTACGCTATTCTTTGAAAGTTTCGAGATTTCAAAAACAATTATCAGTTAAGATAGGCCTGTACTGTTTTAATGTAATCCAATTGTATTTGTGGACCACCAAAATTGTGTATTGTGTTCCTTATAGATATTTGCGAGCAGTTATGAGTCCTTCCAAGGCACGAGGAATTTTAATGATATTAATAATGATGCTTACAAGTTGCTGCCGGATGTCATAAACATCATTGTTTTATCTTTTCTTAGCATCATCAAGTCGTGATTAACTAATTATCATGTCATTCCAAATGCGATCGGAAAACTTAGTAGGTACCTATTTTCCGTACAATTTTATAATCTTTGTTTATTGATGGAGTGGATTAACCACTGGATATACCAATTACGTCACTTTTTCGTCTAATCCGAATAAATAAAAAGAAACTTTATTTGTGGTACAAACATCATCAACATCTGTTGGGGTGTTGACGGCTCATTACATGCAATACAGGTCTTCACATGCGATAAAAAATATACATACGTACCATGCTTGGAGTTTTAAAATAACCATATTCTTATGCAGTGGTAGTTACTTATCTTTGAAATAAGGAAGAGATTAGAAAGTCCGAGAACAATTTTATGTTTTATTAAACTTTCTTGATCATGAATATACTTGTTGGTAAATAGGGGCTATAATTGAAGTCTTAAAAAAAGAATCTCCATGTTCCCTATAGGATCGCTCACGCGTTGCGTGACTTGCGTGAACTTAAAGCAGCTAGATTTAAAGTTCAGCTTGATGCGCGAGCGCTCCTATAGGGAACAGGGAGATCCCTATTTAAGACTTCGAATATAGCCCTAGGTATATGGGATTTCCTATATACGATTCACTGTCTCCGTAACTAGCAAGATAATTATTAATATCATTTAAACAGCTACCTATTCGAAGAAGTGATCTCTATCACAATTTAAAGAACTGTATTGATATAAAATTATTCCAACAGAATAATCTAAGCTAAGCTAAGGGATATCGAAAATCGCAGATTGAGACTGTCGACATCTATGGAATTTATTTGACAATGGAGGCCATCTCCATGTTTTTTTTGGACCCTTGGAGACTATACATCTCTAAGATCGTAGATTTAACTTTAAGTTAGGGACTATACATCCCTTCAATGTAATTTTAGTACGTACCTACCTATATGTACATTTTAATATAAACTTTGTATCCTACATATGTGGAAATTTTGAAAATAGGCCTTCTGCTTGAGTTGGTTGCGGCGCTTCTTCTCAAGCAATGGGTCTAGGAAGCGCTGGTAAATTCTTTTTCTGATGTGTAAAAGTGCCCCTATGTGGCCAATTTGCTGAATAAATGATTGAATTTGAATTTGCAGTCAGTAAGTACATTGTACCAAATGACTGCACGGTGCAATGACAGATGAGTTTTCCCAAAACCTAAAAAACATGGGTTTTAACAAACAAAAGTTTTAGGTAATTTTTTGCACGTTACTCAATAAGTACATAATATAAACCGCAACGTATTTCCCTGCTTGAGTAGGTAACTTCATTCCGTGTTCGGTCGCCTAACTGGCCGCAACTCGCTAAGTAACCATTTGTGATAAATAAATGTATTAATTAGTGTACGGTTCCATTAAGAAGCAAATGACAGTCGTGCGTGAACAGTGTCAGTGAAAACATGTACAGAATAATCCTTTTAACGTTCCTCGCTAAGAGTTGGTGTTCCGAAATTGACTGTGACATAAACAACAGTATCGACATATCGAAAGGAACGCATCAGCCGAACGGTTACATATACTTTCACGGAGACAGATACAGAAGAAACCAGTATTTTTATGACAATGACACTAAAACGCAGCGGGGTTGTGTCTGTGACCAGAAAATCTGTGTTCGCAAGTGCTGTCCGCCTGGCCAGGGGTATTTTGAAACTCGTAAAGTTTGCGTGGACTTGACCGAGACGATCTTCAACCCTCCGATATGGAACAATTACAAAGAGCAGAAGAATGCAAACATATCTATGTTCCACATATTGTATGGCAAAATTCAGTGTCACGAAACCGTCAGGCTTATGCTATCTCAGATATCTCCGAACTATCATTTATTGGAGGTAAGTTCTTTCACATTTAGGATTTAGGTCTATTATAAGATCCCGATAGTAGCTGTTCCCCGTTCTGAATCATGTCGCAATATGCGAGACTGGCCCGCAACATACAGTCCGAATTCCGTTACGGAATCCCGCGACGGAATTCCGTAACGTTATTCCGAACGCATGCCCGCCATACAAAATGTATAGACCTGCCACACACATTCAGTTCGGAATTCAGAATGGAAAACTACTGCGTGTATGTGGCAGGTCTATACATTTTGTATGGCGGGCATGCATTCGAAATTTCCGAATCGGAATTCCGTTACGGGATTCCGTTACGGAATTACGACTGTATGTGGCGGGTCTTAGTCTCACATATTGCATCATGATTCAGAACGGGGAACAGCTACTCTACTAGTACTAGTATGTGGCGGGCCATAGCGTAATAACCATTTTATATTTTACCTCGATTCAAGAAAAAACTGAAGTGACGGTAGGGTATCATCAGCATATTTTTCTTGTCGCATGATAGATAGATAGATAGATATTTATTTCATCAATATAAAATTACATTATAATTTGAGTACATTTCAAAATATTATTCATTATTTTTGATTTGCTCAATTTGTATAATGACATTAATAACAGAGATTTTGGAGTCGGGATATGTGTCCTCGACACAGGTCGTCCCTGTTACTCTGTGGATTTGATCTTTCCCCTGGATGATAAGTAAGTTGTAAATTACTGGTGTATACCTTACCACCAGGTGGCCTGTGTGCTCATTTGCCACCACAGCAGCCTATTTAAGCCCCACTGCTGGGCAAATGCTTCCTCTCATCACGATGGCTTGGGCCATAGGCCCTACACGGACCCAGTGCAGATTGGGGACCTTTGCCAACCAGGTTTTATAACAACTTAGTAGAAAACAAAAAAACGTATACTGTGTGAATTTGCGTTACAAATAACTGAATAGACCGAAAGCCGGCCATCTGTAAATACCGTTATTTTCGGCAAAAAAAACATCGATTCATTAAGTTTTTAGACTAAGCGTAGAGTTAAAGAAAAAGTCTGAGACTGGCCACTTTTTATACGTCAATTATATATTATATATACGAAATTGGAGGATATATGTGATAGTCCCCTCCCTACCCGCACTGGGCCCGCGTGGGGACTATAGCCTAAACTCTCTCTCATGAGAAGAGCAGGCATGTGCCCAGCAGTAGGAACTTAGTGTTGTTGTGTGTAAATAGGCTGGTGGCACCAGCAGTGGGATTGCAACTTGAATTGGAACTTATTCCAAAATAATTATCTTCTTACAATTTAGCGCACAATATTGAGATATTTCGGGGAAGTACAGGCGTTAAAAGCTGTCTCTTTCTCTAACCTTATAGCGAGAGATAAAGACAAAGAAACCGCAGATAAAAATATTGGCACGTTTTTGAATTATGAACAAAACGACCTTGAATATATACATCTTTAAGTTAAATTTTTATTGTTTATAAATTGACACTACTCATCCGGATGTACTTATTGTCTCCATGTGTCGTACACTACACACTTGCTAAACTCTTTGGTACAACCGCTTAATGCGCCATCTGAAGTGAGCAAATGTCAGTTTAGCTCCCCATTATGTAAAAAAGTAATACAAGGAGTTCAATGTATCGCATTTGTATTTTCAAGTTACCGGCCTCTTGAACTACTCGTAAGTAGGAGGCAGCCATCCGTTGGTAAACGGCGGGCCAGACACGCCATATTACCGGCAATCAGTTCCATGGTCACGGTCGACCCACTGTTGCATAGACATGGTTAAAGGTGCGTTTCCAGACATAGAGACGAGCAGGCGACGATTGACCCATGACAATGATGCACGTAACCTTCATTCTACTAAACCCAACCACGGGTTTTTCAAAGTTCTACTCAGCTCCGCGTCAGTGAGAACGTACCTTTAGGATTAACGGATGTGCAGTGTAGTTCGGGTTGCCATCTCCTAAAACGAAAAAGCCGGACTCTGCCTATAAAAAAAAGCCGGACATTTTACCTTAAAAGCCTGACTTCACCACAACTAAAAGCCAAACACAAAATAAAGCCGGACGTATGTCTTTTTTAAATGTTAAACCCCATTTTTTCCTGTTCCCGTGGGAAAATTTCGGGAAATCCTCTCATAGAGTTCCCCAACACTTCTAAGGAACCTACATGCCAAATTTCAGCTTTCTTCGATCAGTACTGACATGACTGACAATAGTGATGATGATGATGATGATGATTGCTTCGCTTGAAGCGCTAACAAAAAGCCAAACAAAAGCCGGACAGGCCGGACATATAAATATTTGGCCGGACACAACTCGAAAAAGCCAAACATGTCCTGCTAAATACAAACAGATGGCAACCCTAAGTGTAGTGGTAGTGTGACATTTATAAATATACATACTGTTACTTAACTGTATACCTACCGTCTGATGTTGGTTCTTCTATCTGCCAAAGTTATAGCAAGGAATTACCACTTATGGTAAGGTAATCAGAGCTGATACCTCATATAAAAACAGCAATCAGTTACCATAGTCATGGCCACGGTTGCGAGCTATGAGTATATAGCCACTGGAGATGCCATAACAAGGCTATTGCAAATAGACTAAAGGGAAAGCCGTGGTGGCCTAGTGGTTCGACCTACCGCCTCTCATGCAGAGGGTCGGGGGTTCGATTCCGGCTCGCACCTCTAAGTTTACTTATGTGCGAAATACAATTTGAATTTACCACTGAGCTTTTCGGTGACGGAAAACATCGTGAGGAAACCTGCACGCATCTGCGAAGTAATTTAAAGATGTGTGTAAAGTCCCCAATCCGCGCCGGGCCCGCGTGGGGACTATAGCCCAAACGCTCTCGTGGTTAGAGGAGGCCTGTGCCCAGCAGTGGGACGCAAATAAGCTGTAGTAGTAGTAGTAGTAAAGGGAAAGGTCTCGTTGAATTGAGTAGTCCATTAGGTACCCGATCATTTCCCATAAACGAGCGAACGATGATCTACTTATTCTATACTAGCTTCTGCCCGCGACTTCGTCCGCGTGGAATTCGGTGATAGCGTTCCCGCGGGAACTATGCGTTTTTCCGGGATAAAAAGCAACCTACCTATATGTTGACCAGTGATATAAGCTACCCCCGTACCAAATTATATTGCAATCTGACCGGTAGTTTTTGAGTTAAATCTGGACATACGTATACACCTACAGATTTTTTTTTCTAAAATCATCTTTTTTATTATTTATTTATGTAAGCTTCATTGCACATACAAAATGTATACAATTGGCGGAATTAATGCCTAAAGGCATTCTCTACCAGTCAACCATAACAGAAAGAAAAATGAGTAGGTGCATCAATATCAGAAAGAAACTACAGAAATTCAAGGAAGATAACAAATAATTCCAAAAGAGGATAAATTTACATAAACGTACCTAAAAATGATATAAAAGATAAACATACATAAACTAATACATACATAAACCAGCCGCACGAAGCAAAGAAAAATATGATGGATTCCAAATCTACGCGACCTTATATACCTAGTCCCCTCGACTCGATAGTTTCTTTTAATTTTCAAGTTACAGACGCGACTTCTATCTACAGACTATTACTTTATTAGTCATATAGATTCTTAGCTGAGCAATTCAACCGATCAAAGGTCTATACCTAGGTACCTTCTAATATTAAAATATGCAAGAATGGATCGTAAAGTATTCTATGTACCTAATACATTTATTATATAAGTTGGTTATTCACTGAATTTGCATTGTCAATTTTAAATATGTACATGTATAATGTAGCTACATTTATGTAAATAAGCCGACCTCCTTGACGACTTCTTAATAACAAGTGAAACAAAATGTCGATGGGTTATACACTCAACAACAATGAAAACGGGTCAGTTTGTATAGGATTATCCATACAAAGTGACCCGTTTTCATTGCTGTTGTGTGTAGTTTTTTGACCTCTAATACTTTAGCAGTAAAAAAAAAAAAAAATTAAGCTAAGTACCTATCATCTATCACTTACGGAAATAATAATTAAGGCATGAATATTACATATACTTATCTCCTCAAGTGAAATGTATATATTTGAGATACCTAGGTAATAAATTCTTTAACCTGATAAAGTAATCAACAAAATGGATTTCTTTTTAAAGTTTTAATTATAACTGCGAGTATTACCTATACGTGATCGTAATACTCGCAGTTATAATTAATTATAACTGCGAGTTTTACCTATACGTGATCGTAATACTCGCAGTTATAATTATAACAATAGTATGATTACTATTAATGATGATTATCACCTTTCTTTAAAAGAAGTGATATAATAAATAGTATGGAAATTCCTATTGAGTTACTGAATAGGTACTCTGAATTAAAATTCAATAGTAGGTAGGTACTATTGTACTAGTAGGTAACGCTTAGTTAACAGTAGGTACTTAGGTTCAAGGAGCTAAAATACTTTAACGGAACGCAATGATATGATATGTATATCTGCCTTATTTTATATGTATACATGGTGGGTCAAAAATATGGCAAATAATTAACCCACAGTATCGGCTATCGATTCTAAGCATATTGTATAGGTTTTTTTTTTTTGAGTTGGTAAAACAAAATATTTTGTATAGGATTGAGGCGTCGCTCACACAACCAATCCCATATACATTTTTTTTTTTACCAACTCAAAAAAAATTAAAGACCTATACAATATACTTAGAATCGATAGCCGATACTGAGGGTTAATTATTTGCCATATTTTCTGACCCACCGTGTATATGTAGGTTTGTTTGTGTACTGTATAATGGCTTTTTTTGCACCCTCACAACAATTTCTGTTTTGCCCAAATATTAACTGGTAGAGAATGCCTTATGGCATTAAGTTCGCCGTTTGTATTAGTTTTTTCTACTAATGTGCAATAAAGTTTAAATAAATAAATGATGTCTTCAATGTAAATGACTACAGTACCCACTTTCCCCAGGACGGCAAGCTATTTCTGGAGCTGCCGAACAACATCCCGCCCTGGATGAAGCAGGACCCCGACCAGTACTGCATCGACACCTTCGTCTCCGAAGACCCAGTCTCCAAGAAGAACGTCAGCAAGCTCAACGCGCTCGTCTGCTTCCGAAATGAAGACGAACCGCACGACTACACAACCAGCTATATTTGTAAGTCAAAGTCATCGTCTTCTAACCCACTCTGATAATGATTTTCCAACTCATAAAACGCGACGAACTAACGGCGGGCTAACGCCATCTTGTGAGCATTCTGGAAATTAATAGGAATCGGACGGACACTAGCACTAGCAGATCAGCTGTTCATAGACCACGACGCCATATTGGCCGATGCTTAGAGTGTAAACGTTCTCTCACACAAGGTCCGACCGAAATTTTATTGTTTTTGAAATGATTATTAGTACATTACAGACCTAGGGTGGTGAATTCGTAAATGCCCCAGATCGCAGGTTCCTGTGGCCCGAACCGAAGGTGAGGGCCATAAATATGCGATCTGGGACTTTACGAATTAACGCCAGTGGTTTGTCAAAAGTTTTACGTCTTGCCTTGGCCAAGAAGTGAGATTTTCTCTCCGCGTAGCGGGCAGAAAATCCCACTTTATGGCCAAGGCAGGACGTAAAATTACTTTATTCTTTGATTTTTTGCGGTGTTTTTAATCTTTGCACGCTTGGGGTATAATGTACCTACTTAGTATTTTATTAGAACGATAAAAGAAACTAAAAGCAGTCGTAGTCGAAGAAAATGGGACCACTTTTTTGTATGGAATTCAGCCATGACGATTCACCTTAAGCTGCACTTTCCCTGTACTTAAACCTTTTTTAGGGTTCCGAAGTCCACAAGGAACCCTTATAGTTTCGCCATGTACGTCCGTCCGTCCGTCCGTCTGTCCGCACTATTGCTCAGAGATGCTTAGTTCTAGAAAGCTGTAATTTGGCATGAATATACATATTAGTTACGCTGACAAAGTGGTAAGTAAGTGGATAAAATTTTGGAATATATTTTTTTATAGGGTACCTGCCCTACTCGTAAAGTGGGGATGTAATTTTTTTTTCTTGCGTACTCCACGGTGCGGCATATCAGTGATGCGTTTGTGAAATATTAAGCTTTAAAATGCTATTTGTTGTTAGACTCATGTGTCCCACCCCCTGCCAGCTAAATGGTGGTATTTGGATGGCTGAAAAAAATCACGGTTATGGCATATATAACGTAGTTGAAAGGAAAACTATCACAGCTAAGTAGGCTGTACAAACTTACGAGTCATAGTCGACCAACTTATGAAATGATTAAAAAACCAATGATTTTTCTCGAGCGGCAGGGGCGTCGGGCGGGCACGTCATACCACAGGCTAGCTAGATGATAATAAGTCATAAGGTACTGTGAGCATCGTCAACTTCGGAACCCTATACTTTGCACGTGGCTCGACACGCACTTGGCCGGTTTTTATGTCATTGGTATAGGCAAACGAGCGCACGCCCACCTGGTCACTGCGGCCCATGAACACCGAAATCCTATGATCTCTCATTATGAAACCATAAAATCTCTAATGCGTTGCCTACGCTGAGGCCTAAGATGGAATGCCTCTGTGCCAGAAATTTCCCGCTATTTGGCGGCAGGTTATTTATTTATTTTATTTTATTTTTATTTATTTATTTCAAGGTTCTCCAACTAGTCTGCCGTCGTTTTATCTATCATGTGCCCATAATATTAATTAAGTACGTAAGCAAATCAATTGTGATATCGGCTGGAAGAACCGAACACACGTCTGTAGTAGGTACAGCAGTACGGGTGAAAAACTTAATATATACTAAATGTAGTTCCCGCGCCTTCACGTTTCAAAACCCTTCAATTTTTTTATTATTATTTAAAAAGCACCATCAACACTCTCAACGCATAGTTCATGGCTGTCTCAGCACGCACGCATGTGTTGAGAGTGTTAGTGGTGCTTTTTAAATACATTGAAGCGTTTTGAAATGTGAAGGCGCGGGACTTTAGATAGTAGAAGATCTCTACCTATAATATTGCGCCGTCATTTTCGCATCCGCTAGTTGCCGCTGTCGTCTTGCACACTGCCAATAAATTGATTACTTGCTCGCAGGCATGCTGATATCGTGCGTGTTCTTCGTGATCACGATCGCGGTGTACGCGTGGCTACCGGAGCTGCACAACCTGCACGGCCGGGTGCTGATGGTCTACCTGGCCTGCATGTGCGTGGGCTTCGCCGCGCTCTCCTCCATGCAGATCATGCTCACCGGTGACAGCATCAGCGTCGAGGTCTGCGTCGCACTCAGTGAGTCCATCGTCATCAACTACGTCCGCAATGACGATACTCGTAACTTTTCTTTCGGATATGCGATTTTAATCAAACAAGGGTCAAACAAAACAAAAAGTATCACGTTATGATAGTAGATTGTTTATCAAGGGACTAAAACAAGTCATTATGGTTGTTTAGTCACGCGTTAAACACTCTGCTTTTCACTTCGAATGCGAGGAAAAAAAAACGAAGTTCCATACAAAATTACGATATTTATTATAACAAAGTAGATAACCTGCTACTTCCCGATGACCTAGAATCATGAAATTTGGCCAGAAGCAAGGTCTTATAGCACACATACAGGAATAAATCTGATAACCGTAAATATTATATATTTTGGTGCAAGAAAAGAAAATTTACTAATACAAACTTATCATTTGCGGTTGGCGCAGTAGCCATATCTACTTCACCGACCGCAAATAATAAGCTTGTATTGTTTGCATCATCAAGTTTGAAGGTACGGAACCCTCGGTGCGCGAGTCCAACTCGCACTTGACCTGTTTCTTATCACGTGACGTTTTGAATGATATTTAGCCAACAGATTCAAACTTGAAAACTATTAATATATTTTAAAACTAATTGGGTCATGCATTATTAAATGAATTCACTTTAAATAAAACAAGATTCATAGGTATTCGTAATCATTAAATCGTGTTTCACGAAATTAAATCGTTTTTTCACGCCCTAGAAATTGTCTAGGTTCACTGGAAATGGTCCAATGTAAATTAAAAAAAATATATTTTAGTCCCTAGAGACTAAAAAAGAGCTTCAGTCCCGATGTGCAGAGACTAAAGTAACATTTTAAGAGCATGAGAAGTGAAAAGATTATTTTAACCACAGTATGATTCAGCATGTTTTTTAAATACCTACTACAAAAAATAGGTGTTTGAATTTTTTCGAGTTGGTAACAATTCTTCGTATAGCCCGCAGTATGGGATTGATGGTGTGAGCGAGACCTGAATCACATAAAAAAAAATACTAACTTGAAAAAATTAAAAACCTTAAGTATAAACCATGCTTAGAATCGATAGCTTATTCTGTGAGTAGGTATATAATATCGTCACAACGTTTTGCTTGACCCCGTCATAGCTCCGAATACAGAATTGTCTTTTCACTCCTCCTATTTGAAAAGGAGTAACTACTTTGCTCCCCGTTTAGAGGGAGCAAAATGCCATTTTGCTCCCTCTCCATGTTCTGCCCCGCAAACAGGGAGCAAAATAAGATTTTGTTCCCCAGGGAGCAAAGTACAATTTTGTTCCCTGCTGCTTCTGGTTTTCTCATAGGAGGAGTGAAAATTCATCGCGAGGACTTCGTCTTAAAAACAGACTTAGGGTAAGGTTGCGATTATTGGACCACTTAACTTCGGATGACCATAACAGCTGAAGTATTATAATAAGAGGAATAGTGAACAGTCATTTTGATAAGTCTTGAATAAAAGAACATGTACGCGTCAATTTAGATTTTTTTCCATAAGCATAAATTAATAAAAAATATAAAACCGGTTTCGCAACGGTTGCTTTGTTTGAACCACTGTTTCTTTGATTGGACCAGTTAGTTGCTATAATTGGACTTCGGTAATTTTCTGTAGCGGTCCAATTAACGCATCCATTGGAATTCAAACAAATAAAATACAATTTAATAATTAATTCAGTGCTTTATTAACGAAGCGTGTTTAACATATGAACAACGTTACAAAACTTAACAGTAATGTTAAAAACAAAACAACACAATCTTCTTACCTCAACTTAAATTCTGAGAAAAGTTTAAACTCCTAAAAATAAAATAAAAACTAAGACTAAACTCTTCAATACAATTAAATAATTATAAATTTTCGGAATGCTCTCTTCGTGCCATGCGTAATATTCGCCACGTTTTTCCATGCTAAAACGAAATATACCAATTAAAACTTCAATTTTAAAAGTTTCTATGATTGGACCAGTCCAATCAAAGATCCTCCCTCCGGTCCAATGATGGCAATTTACTACCCAAACATAAAACAATTTTTAGAAAATAGAACAATATTTATAGAAGCACATAGACTGGAAAATTGGTTGAGCAGATAAATGAAGTACGCAATTAATGAAAAACCTGGATTCAACACCTCTAAAAACTGTACTTACATGGTATAGAGACTCGCAGAAATTTGATATCGGGAGCGCGCGAAACACTCCGACGTACGTCCTTCCCTAACGAAGGACGCGGGTGAACTGGCGGGAACGGGGGGGTGTACCGGTACAAATAGGTAGCGTTTAGACGCCATGGTGGATTTTTAAATTAGTTCGTTTCCGAGAAATCAAAGCGGTCCAATCAAAGAACCGGTCCAATGATCGCAACCTTACCCTAAGTTAAAAAAAAACATCATTTCAGTCGACAGACGTCCATCGGTGGACACAGGACCGCCACTCCAATGTAGGTAGGCTAGGCTGTAGGTTACTAGTCAATCGAAGCGAATTTTATTATCATTGGGCAAAGTTTCACTTGAAAACACGGGCAGAAAGGTGCGCCGACGCCTGATAAAAGTCGGCAGTCACCGCGGGCGCCCCAGGGACGGGAATTAACTGCTTCACATTTGTTAATTTGCCGTAATTGCTGTGCCACTAAAACCCTTTAAATATAACTAACGCTAATAAATTATTTAGCCTTTTTCATCCTGATGTTTTTTTTCGGTAGGTAAATAGGTATTGTATGTTTATTTTTCCAACAACCACACAAACCTGTGTGTTTCAGGGATGTCAATATGTTTTCACTTCTCATGCTCTTAAAATGTTACTTTAGTTTCTGCACATCGGGACTAAAGGTCTTTTTTAGTCTCTAGGGACTAAAGTATTTTTTTTTTTAATTTACATTGGAAACCCGCCTAAACAGCCAACCACAGAGTTTTTGAAAGGAGGATTATCCCCATTTCCAGTGAACCTAGACAATTTCTAGGGCGTGAAAAAACGATTTAATTTCGTGAAACACGATTTAATGATTACGAATACCTATGTATGTATCTTGTTTTATTTAAAGTGAATTCATTTAATAATGCAAGACCCAATTAGTTTTAAAATATATTAATAGTTTTCAAGTTTGAATCTGTTGGCTAAATATCATTCAAAACGTCACGTGATAAAAAACAGGTCAAGTGCGAGTTGGACTCGTGCACCGAGGGTTCCGTACCTACAAACTTGATGATGCAAATTTAACAATACAAACTTATTATTTGCGGTTGGCGAAGTAGACACGGCTACTGCGCCAACCGCAAATGATAAGTTTGTATTACTAAATTGGCTTTTATTGCACCAAAATATATAATATTTACGGTTATCAGATTTATTCCTATACGTGTGCTGTAAGACCTTGCTTCTGGCCAAATTTCATGATTCTAGGTCATCGGAAAGTAGCCGGTTATCTACTTATTGCTATAATAAATATCGTAATTTTGTATGGAATTTCGTTTTTTTTTCCTCGTTTTCAAAGTGAAAAGCAGAGTGTTTTACGCGTGACTAAACAACCATAATGACACTCGAACTATAGCCACCCTCGCTCTGCTCGGGTGGCTAAACATCTCGTGTCATAATGGCTTGTTTTAGTCCCTTGGTAAACAATCTACTATTATACGACATCGTATATTGAGTTTGTTGCGGCGCTTCTTCTCAAGTAATAGGTACTTAACCCTTAATTTGATAGCGTCCAATATACTGTACATTCTTTTTTCAAATTGTTATACTTTATGTTATTGTTTTGTAGAATTCAAATTCGCATGGCATTTCCCTACGTCATTTTCAAATTACGGGTTAAACAAGATGCCGATTTTTATTAATAGGTACCTTCCAGATTCCAGACGATAGACTTTACCGACCTATTTAATCCACCACAGTAGCCTATTTACCTCCCACTGCTGGGCGCAGGTCTCCTCACATCACGAGATAATTTGGGCTATAGTCCCCACGCCGGCTTAGGTGCAGATTGGGATCTTCACACCTAAGTTTGTAATATTTCGCAGTCTTCGCGCCGATTTTTCCTTCACCGAAAAGCTCAGCGCAGTGGTAAATTCTAATTGAATTACGCACATATCTGTATATTCCCTTTTTTCGATCAATATATTTCAAAGTTAAACTAAAAATTCTGACCTGCACACTAATTTTGCACACTAAATAAATTAAATCAAATATACTGTTTCATGGTATTTGCAGAACTGAACTTAAGTAAGTATATATCAAAATAGAAAACCATCACTACTTTACTTTTAGGAACATCGTTTATTCTAAATAAAACCCAATTTAATCAGTCATATTTATATAATTAAGTACACAAAAAAGTGCTAACTTAACATGCACTAAACACTGGTACACTAAGTGGTAACTCAGTTCAGAAACAATACTTTGGACTGTACCAAGTTTTTGGGACTGAATTTTTTCACTAAGAGATTTCACGATTTGCTGCTAAATCGACGGGTCCCCGCTTTGCGGGGTCCCTATTCCTGGACGGTTTGCCCTTCGGGCGTAGGACGATATTTAGAATACATAGGCATTTACGGGGGCGACAAATCGATCTAGCTAGGTAAGTAAGACATCATATTATTATGATGAATCCCCTACGCCACCGTTCCGTTGTGCAGGGGCTATATTCGAAGTCTTAAAATAGGGATCTCCCTGTTCCCTATAGGATCGCTCACGCGTCGCGTGAACTTTAAGCAGCTGCATTTAAAGTTCAACTTGACGCGTGAGCGATCCTATAGGGAAAATGGAGATGCCTATTTAAGACTTCGAATATACCTAGCCCCAGAGTTACTCGGGCGTGCGCTTGTATGACGTGTACGCTTGTGCTGTATGACGTCATCAATTCCACGTGCTACCTACCGCCCGATAGTCACTTATCCCCAGGGAGGGTCGGCACGAAGATGACGTGATATTAGTCAGGTGAAAATTGTATTGATTTGTATCAAACTGACAACCATACAATCTCTATCGGAATAATATGAAGTACGACCCGCATCATGCTAATTTACCTTGTTTATCGGTCATTGGCATTGGTGATTCTTTTTTCACTGGTTAGTTTTCCTCCATCACGCCAAGAAAAAAAATACCATCAAACTCCCATAACCTGCAAATTCGATGTCAAGTTCACAATTGAATTTTCATAGCTTTGGACCGCTTCACTTTGACACCAACTTTGTAGGCTGTCGGCGTTTGAAGGCGGTTTTTATTTAAAAAATTGGTTGTCTATAAAGTCGGTTTATGGACGATAATTTTACGTGATAACGTAATAAGAAAACATCAATGAATATGTCCCGTTCCGTAGGACATACATCGCCATGAGGAGTTGAGGACATACATGGACAATCATTACGTCATGTTTTTTCGCCGGTGTTTATCAATTTATAAGACGTTATCACGTCAAAAATACCTAAATAATTAAGTAGTATCATATAAAACATATTTCTATAGGTACCTAACTAATAATACTTAAGTCTAGAAAAGTCGCGTCTTCAATTAGAAAATTATAAAAAACTAATCAAGTTGTGGGGACGTCACGGTTAGGTACGATTTATACCTAACGGTGACGTAGTTAGCCCCCACTCTCCAACTTTAATGCGTTTTAACTTAGTCATTCTTTGTTAATTTGATAAAACAAAAAATACGTGTCAAATATTTTTTTATTACCTGACTGACGGACTGACTAATTAGAATTTCGATTTCTTCACCCTGTCGTCATCCCTACCGGGTTTAACTCGTAAACTGCTAATCAGATTGCCATTGGTATGGGGGAAGATTATATAACACAAGTCGACACATATGCTACCTTTTATCCCGGAAAACGCGTACCTAGTTCCCCCAAGTATGCTCTTAGCGAATTCCACGCGGACGAAGTCGCGAGCAGATGTTAGTTTTTAAATATAGCATTTATATAACAAAATTTGCATCTTCGGAATGGTTTTATGTCATGAGAGAGGTAATTAATTTACGGGAAATACATTTGGGTACAGGCTTAGATCATTCAGGAAAACCTTGGGTTTGCCTCAATATGTAGGTACTGTGGAGACTGGCCGAGTACAATCGGTTAGTTGACACATTCTCTTCCAAAAATAGGTAGTTTTAAGCGTAGTGTGTTTTGTTTAATATTTTTAGTCTTTTGCTATGCATTGTAATGAACGCATCTCTTTAAATATAATATCAATTCAACTTTAAATCTATTATTTCTCAATTTAGCAGTAATAGTACAGTAATAGGGCCAGTCTTCAAGAATTAGATATTTTAATAAGCTAGACATCGTCTAAGAGTATTTCATTCATATTTGTACACTAGATTCTGCCCGCGACTTCGGTTACCGCGTTTTCCCGCGATATGCGGAATAAATAGTAGCCTAGATATTATGTCCTTCCCCAGCTGTCTCCATACCTACCAAATTTTATCTAAATAGGTCAAGCTGGTGGAGCGTGAAAAGGTCCAGACAGCACAGTTAACTTTCGCATTTATAATACCTACCTATTACTTAGTATGGATAAAAGTGATCACAATGATCATCGCTGGTCATAGAAGAAACTTAGATAAGTAATTAATTCGATCGATTAAAGAGTTTCAGCTCGCCTTTTGACAAAAAAACCGGTCAAGAATTCAAAAATTCAAAATTCAATCATATATTCAGCAAATTGGCCACATAGGGGCACTTTTACACGTGCAAGAAGCGAGTTAAACTCGCGTTGAGGGGGTTCCGACCCTTGATTATTTTCAATGACGTCATTTTCAAACCGTTTCACAGGATAAGCTCTTTTATAATATGATAGATTTCAAATACCATGGACTTCTTAATAATTCTCCTGTAATCTATAGGTCAATAACTATCCTTCGTATTTCTTCCAAAATTTTTGGTCTAGTAGTTTCAGCGATAAGGGGAGGGGGGGAATGGTCATTTTTCGCCTATTTTCTTAAATAAGTCGACCAAAAAAAAATGAAAAGAATATATTTGAGAATATAGATGAGAGAAGTACTTTCATTTGATATGTCACACGATATAGTTTGAAAAACTTCATTAATATTTTTTCAAGCCCCCAAAAATAGGGTCTATGTTTAAAATTCATTTATTTTCGTTACACGTCCGACTTGGGGTCAAACTTACATATTCGTAGCAAATTTTAACTTAATCGGTCCAGTAGTTTCGGAGAAAATCGACTGTGACAGACGGACGGACTGACACACGAGTGATCCTATAAGGGTTTCGTTTTTAACTCTTGAGTTTCGGAACCCTAAAAATTATGTATTTTTGTATAGGTACCTAATAGCTAATAGCTAAACACAAAATAGGTATTTTGAGTTTTCGTTTAGCAGACGAAAGTCGTAACGTGAATGTGACGTAATCGTCAAACACGGTCGGTGTGGTAAGTGCTTCTTAGAATCAAATAAAATCCTTACAGTCAATAAATGTCGCAACATTTAAATACAGACAATAACAACTGTCTAGTTGGCAGCCGTGCCAAATATTAGGAAATCGCACGATAAAAAAATCGACTTTATTATATTTTTAAAGTTAACCTTAAACGCCTACTACTTGGTATTGATAAAATGTGACGTTGTATCGTATTTTTAAACCGCGACGTGTGTATTTTTCTGTTGCGACTGTATCTATTAGTAGTGTCGTCATTCAAGTACTTAAATATTTATTTCTATAATAATAATAAGTCTGTAGAAGAAGTTGCGTTACATTGAAAATTAAAAGAAAAAAAACTTAAGAAACAAACTTTTATTTCAATGCGCTAATAGTTGTTTGTGCAACATGAGAGCAAAATTGTTTTTTGTCTCGAGTGCCATGTTTGAGTCCTGGGCTAGCGAAAGATATAGTTGAATCACGAGCGTTTAGCGAGAGATTCTAATTTAGAATCTGAGCTTATAATTCAGTTAAATAGTGTTTTTGCTAGGAAAGTTATGGGGTAGTTCACATTTCTTTCATCCTGTATGTATTTTGGGGTGCTGAATCCGAATCTGAGGTCTGCGGACAAAATTTCGTGATGCAACAGTGATATCGCAAATTTTGTGCTGCTTTTCAGATTTTGGCAATTTTGACCTTAAAGGACTAATTTTTGGTAATACCTTCTCAGGGAGTTTTTAAAGAAGACTAAATTTGCTACAATATGAAACCAGAACTGTCTCTGTGCACCCAATGGTTTCTGAGATAAAGCTTTTCATAATTTATCATTTTTCAGAACTTCGTTATTTTTTACAATATTTTAGAATTCGCTACAACAACTCTAGAAGAATTTGGTATGGAGATAGTTTGAGACCCGGGCAATAACATAGGATACTTTTTATCCCAATATTTTCACAGGAACGGGTTTTCCTACGGGTCAAATCAGTTTATTCAAGTCGCGGGCAAATGGCTAGTTATGTTAGTAGTGTTAAAAGGTTGTCGCGAAATTTACCTGTGTTTTTCAAAATCATATACGAGTATCTCGCGACAAGCTTTTATAACATAATACATTTTCTTCTGTTCACCTTCGGTTCGTTTCATACAACCACACTCGTGTTTTAAGACCTCTTATTATGAAGCAGTTGCATAAACTACTATTCTGGTAGCTATTTTAATAATCTTGGATATTTTGTTTCAGCATTCGTGATATACTTCGCCCTGCTATCAGCGTTCTTTTGGCTGAACGTCATGTGCTTCGATATTTGGTGGACTTTCAGGTATTTATTAAAAAATTATCACAGACTTAACCAAACAAAAAGATATAAGTACATTACTTTGTGTTGTGCGAGCTGACAAGTCGGTGTTGTGATAAGTGAAAACCTTACTACGTGATTGCCAAAAATACAAAAGCGCATAACACAAATGTGCATTTAGGACCTAGTTGCAACCTCAATACTAATGAACCTACGATGAGCACAATTTGCACTATAATAGTCATCCTTCATAAAATACTTATTTCCCGTAGCATTTGTCATCATGATGCAAATCGGGCATTGTTTTGAAATCTAGAGCATATCGTGTGAATCTCGACCTGACCGATTATCTGAACTGTAGGAAGTTGGGAAAGAAATGATCATAGTTTTCCTGTTCGACAGGTAACTCGATAAAGGTAGACCTATTCTGTGCCTACGAAGGGATCGTCAAAACGTCATGGCGCTAAAGCTGACCCCGAAAGTCGGCAACGTCGCATATATGCTATATACTCGTAGCTGTCATTTTTTTTACTGTTTTTATTAATTTCTCAATATTACTGAATTAAAAAAGAAGTTATCATTCTATGGTTGAATGACGCGTCTCGTTTTATATTTGTTGGTTAGGCATTTAAATGATAAGATTACATTAATATGCACGGAAAATGCGATGGAAAGTTTAGGAAAGATAGTACTTCCATAATCCTAAAAAAATCATGTTCCTCGGATAATTGTTGCAATCCATACTTAATGTTTTATTCAACCATAGAGCGAAAATTTATATTTTAATTCAGTAATATTCATAAATTAATGAAAACAACGAAATATTTGACAGCTATTTGCGACGTTGCCAGCTTTAGGAGTAAACCCTCTTAAAGCCTACCTACCTAAATTGACTCTATTTTTTGTAAGATAGATCGATTTTGTAAGGCGAGTAAAATATATGCTATATTCACTATATACATTACTCTAAAAAAATATTATTTCGTAATAAAAGATTTTATGAAATCGGTTCGATGAAACGTTTAAATATATTTAAACGGTTCTATAAGTTCATTTTTTTAACGCAGATTTCTATAATTGAATACACTATTCCGTCATACCAAAAAAAATGTTAATTTATATGTATTGTTCATGCAATGTGGGAATTTTTTAAATCTTAATTTTTCTGATTTTCAACGTATATCGCCCACATGCCACGGTCGTGCTTCTCGCTCCCTCCAATGCAAACAGACATTGTCCGCTGAGACAGTTGCCTGCTTCGATTGCTCAAGGTCACTCATTAACTTTGGTCAGCGTCTTAAAGTTTGGTTTCAACGCCGTGCGCTTTGACGGTAGAAATATGGGAGTTCCCTTTCAAAATTCAATCATTTATTCAGCAAATTGGCCACATAGGGGCACTTTTACACGTCAGAAAAGAATTTACTAGCGCTTCCTAGACCCATTGCTTGAGAAGAAGCGCCGCAACAAACTCAAGCAGAAGGCCTTTTTTCAAAATTTACACATAGTTATAACATTTACATTACATGTATAAAATATACATATGTTACGTACTACAATTACATTGAAGGGATGTATAGTCCCTAACTTAAACTTAAATCTAAGATCTTAGAGATGTATAGTCTCCAAGGGTCCAGAAAAAAAAACATTATGGAGATGGCCTCCATTGTCAAATAAATATAAATTCCATAGATGTCGACAGTCTCAAAATGTCAATAAATAATGAAATACATCATGTATAAAAGAGTTCATTAATACATGTCAATAAGAACATGATGAGGTCTCTCGCTTAAAATGTTTGACTTAGTAATATATTTAAAGCTAATGATTATTTTTAAACGTCCTTGCAAGCATGAACAGACCGGACCCCTTTCCCTATGTAACGTTTCAAATAGAGCCCCGATTATCTACCAATACATAAAGGTACAATCTCGAGTATCTTTCTCTCGAGTAGTTTTTCGGCATCCATTGGTCGGCAATTTCTAATTGTACGAAATTGTTTTTTTGTATTTAGTTTTTAGCCGTGGTGGCCTAGTGGTTCGATCTACCGCCTCTCATGCGGAGGGTCGGGGGATCGATTCCGGCTCGCACCTCTAAATTTACTTATGTCCGAAATTCAATTTGAATTAACCACTGAGCTTTTCGGTGAAATAAAAACATCGCGAGGATACCTGCACGCATCTGCGCGAAGTAATTCAAAGATGTGTGTGAAGTTCCCAATCCCCACTGGGCCCGCGTGGGGACTATAGCCCAAACCCTTTCGTGATGAGAGGAGGCCTGTGCCTGTGCCCAGCAGTGGGACGCAAATAGGCTGTAGTAGTAGTAGTAGTAGTAGTAGTAATTTAGTTTTTAGGCACACATCGTTAGTAACCGCTCCATTACCCCAGAGCCCGCTCTGCACTGCAACCAATAAAGCACAATAAAATAACTTAGGGATTTAGGGTTTTCCTATTTTCGACGACGGAAAAATAAGAGGAGGTTATTGACGGTATATCTATCTATGTTTATTACTAGCCAGTTAAAAAATATATTCATAGCATGAGCATGACGTCAAAGTAGACCGCTTATAAATACCTAACTACTTTCCAAGACGGTAAATAAGTGGGTGACAATATACATATAAAATCTCACGTCCTGTTAACTGTACTGTATCTACATTTGTATGAATAATACTTATACCCGGGGATTTTGTTAAAATTTCATCTGTTTCATAAGATAACGAGATGCATTACTGTTCATTAGAAAAAGGAAACTATACTAAAGTAGTAGATCAGTTATATCGTAGATGAATTGGTGAATGTGGGCGTGACATGATTATGAGCTTCGTTGTCATTTCGATAGCTAATACTTAATATGTGACGTTATCTGCTTTTTTAAAATGTTTTAGAGTAAGTAAACTGAGTAGGTACGCATTATATTATATTGTACGTAATTTAACAACATATACAATTTCATATATTGTAACATACCTAACTACATTAATGTGTATGTTCTAATTTGTGTGTTATGTTCCATTACGTAGTATTCGACTGTAAAGCGTATTCCATTGTTTAACAGCAAAGGTGAAACGTCAATACCGCCATGGTCAATTTGCACAATTTAATTTAAAGGGGCACTTAGTACAGTGGTTCCAGGTTATACGTGTACATTAGTACATTATTGCCGTGGCCGGGAAAGTAGGTCTTTGCAGGCTGAGTATTGGTTTAAAGGGCCGAGGCTTCGCCGAGGCCCTTTAATATATACGAAGCCTGCAAAGCCTTTCACGTGCCGAGGCTTATATAGTGCTTTTCTCAAAAATGAAAAAAAAAACTTGGTATTAGGTATTCATAATACAGCATTGACACGCACGCAAAGATACTCAAGTACTTACAACAAGTCCAATGGAACGTCAGTTTTATTTCGTATGCACCGATATTTGACTTTAACAGACACACTAACACGGCAAGTTAAAAACTCGCATGTAGATTTCTCATTTTTTATAAAAATTATAACCTTTTATTAATTTTTAAACCAAACTAGTAAACTATTTTCACGAAATTTAGCTAAATAAATCTGATACAAGACAAGAATTCCATTCTGAAATACATTGCGCTGTTTCAGACACGGATAAAAACGTTTCGTTTCGCGTCAATTGACAGATACAGAACATGCAGACTTGGCTGTTTGGAAATTCCTTCGCGTATTTATCAGTTTTAAAAAAAAGTACCTGTACGATAATGAAATCTCATACAACATTCCCTGCGCTTATACCTGCCGCGGAAGTAATTTCATACAAATTTCCGGGGCATGTAGTTGAGTTTTTTTTTTTAATTTTTGATTGATCGTCAATGACGCACTTTGCGGTCTGATAGAAAGCAGACAATGACGAGTTTCACGGCCATTTTTGAGAAAAATAACATAATTCCATTTTTTTCCACGTTACGTTGAGAGGGTTTATCCCGAAAGTTGGCAACGTCGCATATAGCTGTCAATCATCTGAAAGCACAATTATCCTCTTATTTGTATTTGGCTTGCCAATATAATAATTTACTAGATACGAGTAGGTATGCCTAAAACAATATCTCCAGACACCACAGTCACAACATCGACGTACCTAAACTATAAGTACGTTCATTAACTTTTTAACCTCGCTTGCGTGCCAGTGCCACTGTTTTTGTTCATGGTTTTTAATTTACAAATTTGTCTGTCCATCAGTTTAGAATAGATAGGTACTTACTTTTGTTTTGAATATGTAATTTATTCTTGGATGGTAGGTACCTACCTAATAACTTATTCCAATATAGAGATAATCTACTATAGGAATCCCGCGGCTCCCACATTTCAAAACGCTTCAATTTATTTGCGAAACCTTAGTCCTCTCTAAATTGAATTACACCGACACCGTTATAAGTGAATGCCTTTTGGCACGATCCAAGGCATTAATTCAGCGTGTCCAAAATGCGCGCGCCAGATACTGTTTTCCTATTCCTCCTAGGACACACGTCACACGTTACACCTTACCTCAACCGAAGTAACCTAAAGATGGAGGCCCGTTCGACGTAGACATTTTGCTACATTTCTCTTCGGAGTAGTGAAAACAGGCAAACCCAGTGATATAGTACTCATACTCCTTTCTGAATTCTGTCACAAGTGGTTTATTCGTCTATATGTTTTACTGACACGATTGTCATACACCGTAGAATTCTTAGCTGAATAAAGCCTAAGTAATGGCGATACTTGTAGTTTATTTCAATTTATTCAGCTAAGATAATTAAATATGTCGGAAAAACCCAACTCTACTACTTCGTCGTTGGCCAAATATCTGCGGCCCGACAAATTCGACGTGGAACCGGACGCCACGGACGCCGACTCGAAATGGAGTTACTGGAGAACTACATTTGAAAGCTTTTTAACCGAAGAAGCTCCGCAGGGGACTACGGACTTGCTAAAGCATAAACTGTTAGTAACGTTAGTAACTGTTAGTAACTACACGCGAGCGCTGCGTTTACTAGCTCAAGACTGTCGCTTTGAGATGGTCACGGCTCAAGACCACGAGAATCAAGCCATACGTAGCGCCCTCATTTCCGGATTAGCGTCCAACAAAATAAGAGAACGACTACTAGAAAACTCAAAACTCACTCTCGACGAAGCTATCAATCAGGCAGTCACACTTGAAGCTGCTGAAAAAGATTCCAATTTCATGAAAAATACTTCACAGCTCAGCGCCGTCGTCCCAGAGTACTCCAATGAAAACGTTCAAGTCGTTCAACCAAATCTAGCCGCAGCCACATCACGACCGCAACCTCCAGCAGCACGGACCGTTCCACAAGAACCTTCACAAAATCTTAGACACTGCTGGTTCTGCGGCGGAAACATTCATCAGCGAATAAAATGCCCAGCTCGTAACGCCACGTGTCAACTTTGTCTCAAGAAAGGACACGTCGCAAGCGTTTGCAGATCAGGAAGAACATCGAGCAACGCCATATCTCTTGAAAATAACGTAGATACGAATCCAAACACATGCTCCAGTGTCATTTCCGCTGCTTCTCCATCAAGCCTTAGGAGCGCAACAATTCCGATTATGGTAAATCAATATAAAGCGGAAGCGCTGATCGATACGGGCAGTTCGGTTAGCTTCATTAATAAAAGAATTGCACAATTAATGAAATTAAACCAAAAACCTTACAAGCAAACCGTCAACCTAGCATCACTGAATCATATTTCATTTGTCGACGGGATCTGCTTCCCAACGATTTGCATAAACCAACATACGTACAAAGGGCGCCCACTCCTCGTCGTTAATGATCTATGCGCTGACGTCATCATTGGGCACGACTTGCTGAAGGATCATTCGAGTCTACAGCTCAACTTTGGAGGCCCGAAGAAACCTCTGGAAATCTGCAACGTGATGGAAGCTTCGGTACCTCCCGCGTCGGTTTTCACCAATTTGTCATCAAATATATATCCCGTCGCTGTCAAAAGTAGACACTACAGCAAAGAAGACGAAGACTTTATCTCTCATGAAATATCAAAATTACTCGATGATGGGGTAATAGAACCCAGTGTGTCTCCCTGGCGTGCACAGGTTCTGGTAACAGGCGGAGGCACCCATCGGAAACGCCTCGTAGTTGACTACTCACGTACAATAAATAAGTTTACAGACCTAGATGCATACCCGTTACCTCACGTTGAAACAGTCGTAAACAAAGTTTCAAAATACAAGATCTTCAGTCAAATCGACCTTAAAAGCGCTTACCATCAGGTCCCGATCATCAAAAGCGAAAAGGTATATACCGCATTTGAGGCCTGTAACAAACTATACCAATTTAAAAGAATACCTTTTGGAGTTACCAATGGAGTGGCTGCATTTCAACGCACTCTTCAATTTATCATAGATACGGAAAAACTCCAAGGAACTTTTGCTTATTTAGATGACGTCACAGTTTGTGGAAAAACTCAAGCCGAACACGACTACAACCTCGAAAAGTTTCTAACAACTGCAAAAAAATACAACTTGACTCTTAATGAACAAAAATGTGTTTTCAACAAAACTAAAATTGATCTACTTGGTTACACCGTGGAGAACAACACCATTAGGCCTGACAGCGAAAGACTGAAACCTTTACTTGAACTTCCTGCGCCTACTAACTCTGCTGAACTTAAGCGAACATTAGGACTCTTTGCTCATTATGCCAAATGGATCAACAAATTTTCAGAAAAGATAAAACCGTTAACATGCGTAACAAACTTTCCATTATCGCGCGATATCCTAGAAAACTTCGAACAGTTGAAAGCGGATATTCGAAAGGCGACTCTCGTTACAATAGATGAAAATGCAATGTTTACCGTTGAAACGGATGCTTCTGAATACGCATTAGGGGCTACACTTTCTCAACAAGGCAGACCTGTAGCCTTCTTCTCTCGAATGTTGTCTCATTCCGAACGCAAACAATCTTCAATAGAGAAAGAAGCTTGTGCCATAGTTGAATGTCTGAAAAAATGGAGGCACTATCTAACTGGTCGGCATTTCATTCTCATAACCGACCAACAATCAGTAGCATTCATGTTAAATCAAAAACACAATAGTAAAATTAAGAACGAAAAAATTCTTCGCTGGAGATTGGAGCTGTCATGCTACAAATATGACATCATGTACCGACCGGGTTCCCAAAACTCTGCTGCCGACGCCTTGTCTAGAGTCTGTGCGCACATGAATATAAATAAACTGAAAGAACTGCATAATGGACTCTGTCACCCAGGCGTCACTCGCATGTACCACTGGATACGTTCTAAAAATTTACCGTATTCGGCTAACGACGTGAAACAAATGACTGCCAATTGCCAACTTTGCGCTGAGATCAAGCCACGATTCATGAAAGCAAAAGGACAATTAATCAAAGCGACGTCACCTTTCGAGCGGATTAATATAGACTTCAAAGGTCCGCTCCCGTCTAACACGGCGAACAAATATATTCTCACGATTATCGATGAATACAGCAGATTCCCGTTTGCGTATGCATGCAAGGATATGACTGCCTCTACCGTGATTAATTGCCTCAAAGATCTGTTCCTTACATTTGGACAACCACTTTACGTACACAGCGATAGAGGCTCTTCGTTCATGTCTGAAGAATTCAAAAACTTTCTTAGACACTCAAACATAGCGTCTTCTAGAACTACTTCGTATAATCCGCAAGGAAACGGACAAGTTGAACGCCTCAACGGAACTCTATGGCGGGCAATACAACTCAGTCTCCGCTCCAAAGGCTTACCCATAGAAAATTGGGAAAAGGTACTGAAAGACTCACTACACTGTATACGTTCCCTACTTTGTACCGCTACTAACGCAACGCCCCATGAGAGACTTTTTACATATGTAAGGCGTTCACTGAACGGAGACTCACTGCCTAGCTGGCTAACGCCTGGTCCTGTGTTAATGAAACAGAATGTCCGTCGGTCTAAAACGGATCCGCTAGTTGAAGAAGTCGAACTCCTCGAAAGTAACCCGTAGTATTCATACGTTAGACGTAATAATGACGAAACAGTGACTGTATCTAATAGACAACTAGCACCACTCCCTCCTGTTGACGATAGCGATGGTGAGCTCAATAACTATGCCGACGAGGATAATACTGATACGTCGAATGAAATATATGAAGAAGCTCTTGAACACCCGTCTCCTGAACCAGCGTCGAGTCAACCCCCGCCTTCTCAACAAGACCCGGACACGACTGAGCTCAGAAGGTCGAGCAGGAATAGAAGGCCACCTGCCTACCTTACAGACTATATCAGCTCTGTGGGACGTATAGGAAATTAACACACAAGGGGGGAAGAATGATATAGTACTCATACTCCTTTCTGAATTCTGTCACAAGTGGTTTATTCGTCTATATGTTTTACTGACACGATTGTCATACACCGTAGAATTCTTAGCTGAATAAAGCCTAAGTAATGGCGATACTTGTAGTTTATTTCACCCAGTTATTTGTTTAACAAGCTTGTGTTTTCTAAATGTGAAGTTAGATTAGTGATCAGGCTCCTCTGTCCGAGACACTGTTCGGCCTCATTTGGTGGCAGCTTTCGTTACGCTGCCACGAAATGTTGGAATAATTTACCTCCTCCTATAAGAAACTCAGTGGTTCTTTTAAATATAATTTTTTTTATTTATTACATCTACAGAAATCGTTATAGTTCGTGCAGTGTCTAGATCCTGGTCTTTTTTGGCCCTCTGCATTCCGTTCACCAATTCTCCTTCTCCTTTATACTTATTTTTATATTTATTTATGTACCATTACAAGTAATTATGTATTATTAGTTGTCGTTTGCTGTCGCTCTCCACTCACTAAGGCCTCCCTGAAAACCAGCGTCGCGGCGCTCCGTGCAACGGCACATACTGAGAGGAGGACCTTTTTGTGTCACATTTCGGCACCATTGTGTAGTCTTAAGATTTATCCTTATTGTACCTAGTAGGTATAAGTTGATGGTGGTGTCTTTTGTGATATAATAAATGTTTTCTATTCTATTCTATTTATTATTATTTAAAAAGCACCCTAATACTCTCAACGCATATTTGATGGCTGTCTTAGCACGCACCCATGCGTTGAGAGTGTTGGTGGTGCTTTTTAAATACTTTGAAGCGTTTTGAATTGCGGAGGCGCGGGACTTCCTATAGTAGGTAGATTATATCTCTACTTACCCATGACTCTATTTTTAACACACAGACGGCTAATTATTAAATGTCATAGAAAACGGTTTTTGCCACACTATCTATGAATTATATCTAATATAATATAATACTATGTGTAATATATATACCAATTAAAACGTGATACCTATGAGTATGTAACTGTTATACGTCCATTATTACCTCCCAGTGCAGAAAGCTGTATGGTGACGTTGGTTGTTGTAGCATACCTCTCTGTAGCCCTCTGGCGGATGACTGATGAGATGACCTTCTAAGTAATCATTATCTTCCCCAGCGGTAAACGCGGTCTCTCGCTAGAAAAGCTGTCGATGCGCGCTCGGTTCTGCGCGTACGCCGCCTATGCGTTCGGGTTCCCGATCGGCCTGACGGCTCTCCTCGCTGCGCTCGAGTTCTCCGGCTTACCCGCACACCCGCTACTGCCGCTGCTGAGGCAACAGGGCTGCTTCTTGTACGGTAAGAACGATACCTATAACCCACTCACTACGAACAGAAGTCATCCGCGGTCTATTATAACCCTACTAGCTTCCGCCCGCGTGGAATTCGGTTATCGCTCTCCCGCGAGGGTAGCCTATATCCTTTCCCGGGACTCCAACTATCTCCATGTCAAATTTCATGTAAATCGGTCAAGCCGTTGAAGTGTGAAGAAGTAACAGACAGGCAGACAGACAGGGTTACTTTTGCATTAATAATATTAAATATGGATACTGGGCACAGGAGGCCTCATCATGAGACGGTGTTTACTATCTACTGTGGGAATATAAATCTCACTCACTCCAAATAATAAACGTTGTAGGTATGTACAATGGCAAGCATCACATTTTTGGAGATCTCAAAAATATTTATGATTGGCTAAATCAACAGAACAAATCGTTAACAATATGAAATCAGTAAATACTTGTGTACCTACAAGAAACGAACTACTTTAATTGCAACTTACAAGTCAAAATTCATTGATATATTATATAATGAATTAATAGCAAAAATGAATGCGAATCATACTCCAAAAAGCTTGCGAGTTGTAATTTGCAATATTGCTTGCGTTCCTTCCTGCATGAGGCCAGGAAAATACTGGAGGGCTGGGCTGGATTTACACATGATAAAAGTCATTGGTCATCTTTTTTCAGGCAGGAGTAAGCTGCTCTACCTATACGGGCCAATGGTGATCCTCTGTATCGCGAACATGGTGTTCTTTATCCTGACGGCCTGGAAGATCAACCAGATCAAGAAACAGACGCAGAAGACGCTCAAGTCCAAGGACAGCTGCTCCACGGATCAACACAGGAATGATAGACAACGGTAATCACTGCTAGTAATTTTTTCAATGCCTACCTGATGGTAAGTGGTCACTGCGGGCCGTGGACATAAGGTATCATAAGACAAGAACATAGTCAATAAGGAAGAACGTTATAATATGTTGTTTCAGGCAATGGTCCTACACACTTTTTTGTTCTCATCAATAAAAATCCTAACCTTTTCGCCGTAACGTCAAATTCTCAAGTTCCAAACCAAAGTATAATTGTATAATGTCATAATTCATGATGCCGTAGCTGTACGCTGCAGCCGTAAAGTAAGGGATAAGACGTAACGAAGGATTTTCCTTAATTCTTTCTAGGATGTATCAATAAAAGTCATCAAAACATCTTCCCTCATTCCAGATTGTTGCTATACATCAAGTTGTTCACCATAATGGGCATCAACTGGATCCTGGAGGTGATCAGCGCCCTCTATCCCCAACTCGACAACGTGTGGCGTTTCATCGACGCTTACAACGTCATGATCGGTCTCTTCATATTCATCATCTTTGTCTGCAAGAAGAAAATCTTCCGCCTCATGAAAAAAAGGTTTGATACAATTTGCGTGTTCTTGTCTAAAGCAATGTTTATTTATATATACGTAATAGATTCTGTTTTCATTGTGTAGGATGTCAATGCCATAGACTTATTCGTCAGCATGAATTCATTACCTATTTATTTGATCGTATATGTTTGTAAAAATCTTTCATTCTGTGGGTCATCTTTTTTTCAAGTAGACAATTGGATTTTTTTGTTTACGTTCCTTATTTTCTGTCTCCGCAATCAATGCTTTTTGAGAATAATTTGAGAGAACGCTGAGTTCAATCAATGTTCTAGATTTAGCTTTTACTCTAGCTAGACTTTAAATTTCTTCGCATACTCTCCGATTGTTCTTAAAATTTGCGAATGTAATCTTCTTATTCCTGTATCACTCACCAAATTATCACATTATCATTTTGTCTAGGTTCAATGATTTTTTTCGAATATCGAAAAATGAGATGGGAGGCGTGAGGCACGTTGCCCACAGAGACGTGACCAACTGGAAGGAATATCAACAGCAGAGGGGCAGTCTTGACACAGTACGGACATCTATATGTTGTGACTCGGATAACAGTAGAACTAAGACCTCCAACATTTAGGAGTACAGAAACGACCGCTTCTATTAACCAAAGACCTCTTGAAGAACGATGACCTTCGATCGATAGTTTTAAAAACGTAAAAAGACTTGGGGAAACGTGAAGATGTATATTTTATACTTAGTAATTAGACTGTAAAAGTCACGCAATGATGATGAGCAAAAGGAAACGGCAGAGCTCTGAGAGAGAACAGCCAAAAGGACAAAATACAGTAAATGTCAAAGGTACACGGTTTTTACAGGGCTTGACTGTGGTTTCTACGTGTACCGGATTTTAATACGCTTCTTACACGTGACTAACATACACTAATGGTAAATACTTACTAACAACGCCAAAATGCACAATGCACAATGACGGGAAGTTTTGGCTATTTTTTGCAATCTTACAGAGGCACCGCAAGAAGCTTTACTGATAAAATACGAAGTGTGATATAATGTATTAGTTTCCCGCATGTTTTTTAATACTTAACTAATGGATTTAGAGGTTGGACTGATGTAATTTGCAAAAAACGTTATGTCGGGTCACTGAAATTGTCGTTCCCATTAAAACGAGCTCACTATTAACTACGCGGCTTTAGTCATATATTAGTGTCTAATTGGTTTTGCGAGTAATTAAACACATCTGCATGGAAGTACAAATTACCAAGTCTTGTCTTTAATTATCTTTGTAATTTAAGTCCGATTAGAAAACAACTTTGGCAAAATAAAATCGTTTAGGGCAAGAAATTTGAAATTGCATCTTACCTACCTGCATCTTTTTATCATCACTAGGTAAGTAGCTTCTGTCCGCGACTCATCCGCGTGGAACTCGGTAACAGTTAGGGAATGCAATAACCGGAAAATTTTCGTAACCGGTTATAACCTCGGTTACGGCCCGAAAATAACCGATAACCGGATATAACCGGTTATCACCGCTCAATCCAAATTACTAAAATAACGGGGTAATTAAAGGTTTAAACGAGTGTGATTCGATTCGATATATAATACAAGAATGTTAACTTTGATATCGTTTTACTTTATCAAAATTCGTCACTAGAATTTTTAATCAGGTATAATGTATTCACAATGATCCTTATGGTGTTTGGCGATTAAGGTGTACCCACTTTTTTTTAAAAAGATGCACGAGCAAGATCAACTGAATTAACGAGTACTCGAAAAGTTAATCCAATATCACCATCGTGACATCGCCATTGATTGCTCACTTTGAAATTAAATAGTAAGTAATTCTGCGTGCAATGCAGCTTTCAAATTCGAGCTCTTCTCTGATCCAACTTGTTCTAATTTCCTCCTTATCAATTTTTCTTGACGTTGAAGCAATAAGGCAAGCATCCAAGCTCGTGGAGTGGAATGACCTTTTAAACCAACGTGTCTTTTGAACCAACTGAGCACGCGAGTACTTTGTAAATGCGGTGGTGTTAATACTCTAAATTCTTACATCTTTATTTTCTTATAACAGATTATTTCATTATTTCAAGGTAGGCAAATGCATCATAGTTACTTTAGCGTATTAATTCATTTCTATGTTAACTAGTTTATTGAGTTTAGAAGTTATTTTGAGTTGAGCAGTTTATTTAATGTTTGTAAAACGGGCATTTCTTTCATTAAATTTATACAAATTATAACAGTCATCTCTTCTAGTCGGGTGTCCCCGCTGACATACATACCTCGATTTAGTACGTACTTCTATATATATTTTTAAAATAAGATGAATCTTGTATCCTCAACTGGTTAATCACTAGACCAGAGACACTCGCACTCAATAAAACAACAACGTAATATAATTCAAAATTATAACCGCCTTCAAACTCCAACAGACTGCGAATTGTGAATTTGCGATGTCAATGTCAAGTTCACTATGTGATTGTCATTATTGTTTTTGCCTACAGTTTCCAAACATCATAGGGAAAAGACATAAGAAGAAAGACATAAGTTACTTTGTTGTCTTCAAAATTGACGCAAAAATCTAACCTAGCAAATTTTGAAGAGTTCCCTCATTTTCTCATGGACACCATCATCAGATCTGAACCAAATTAATATGGGTCCAACTTGGAAGTACCACCTTTCGAACAAAAAAAGAATCATCGAATTCGGTTCACGTTTAATATTTATTTTTGGTGAACTTACTACATAAAAAAAGAGTCCGATGAATCCTCCTTTTTTTAAATCGGTTAAAATAATATCAACCAACGTGTTTTACTCGGAAAACAAAATGTACTGATTTAGAAAGACAGAGTTCGCTAAAATCAAAGGGTAATATATAACCGAAAATAACCGAACCCGGTTATTCGTATTTCCAATAACCGGTTATGTCGTACTCAGGCTTTAGCCGGTTATAACCGGTTATTTCGGTTTCGGTTAAAACCGGTTTGCATTCCCTAGTAACAGTGGTCCCGCGGAAACTATCCGTTTTTCCGGGATAAAAAGTAGCTTTTCCCCGGAACTCGAACTATCTGCATACAAAATTCATCAGAACCGGTTTAAGCGTGAAGAGATAACACACTGACAGACTTTCACATTTATAATATTCATTAGTACATATTTATAAACCCTCTTCTAAATTTGTTTTATCTTGGTTCATTATTATTCATCACATCGTAATTTAATGTCATATTCTTTATTCCTTCCATTGTATTTTGCGATGTGTCATTGGTTTGGTGTGTGTAGGTGGGTACTTTACATGGACCCTATTAGGGCGTAGCATAATACTTAAAACTAAACATATTTTGGCATAGGTAGTTTCTCGCTAAAAGTGTCTTGAATTTTTCGATAGTGAAGAACCTACAGAGTCAATAAATTAGAATTACAAATACGAATAAAATTAATGCTCGAACAAGAAAGAAACGTCGTCAACATAGGTGTAACACAAACATAAAGACGTCAAGTCCTAATGACGTTATATTTCAACTACCTACTCAAAGGTTATCTGGAAGAATTCCTTATGGGGACAATCCAAGGGCGGATCCAGGGGGGGGGGTCATCTGGGTCATGACCCCCCCCCCCTTGGCAGGACTGCTATTATGTATGTTTAACCCCATGACGCGAAAAAGGGGGGGAGGGGTTTGTATGACGTGACCCCTGAGTCGAAAGCTGGATCCGCCCTTGGGACAATATCGCCTTTGTATCTACAAATGATTTAACAAAATGAAATTTTACAATTTTTGAATTTTTGAAATTTTACATAAGTACTGGTAAGTACAAATACAATGCTCAGCAGCGTACTGACCAAGTCCATTCTTGCGCAGGTACCACCAGCTGCGCGGTCACCCGATGTCCCGCACTCAGACCACGTCTACGCGCACCCTGTCCACCAGCCGGGATGACTACCGCCTTGGCTCCGTCAAGAATCAGAACCAACTCTAAAAAGTGATACAACTGCCAGGCTAAAAGGCCGCGCTCGTTGCGCGGCCTTTTTAGGACCACTTGCACAAACACAGAGTCACTATTCACTAACCAAGTGTCTGGCGCTACATCGCATTGGCATCAGCTGCGACGCTCTTGAGGCATTTTGCATCGCATCCACAATTTACCTGCTGGATAAGTGTCTAAAACTAGAATTTATTTATAGCCTGGTATTTGAAATTCTTGGACGTACCTACGTGAAATGGTACTTGGGTGAATCAACTTTTTTATGTCAATAGTTGCCATGGTTACTGTCCCCTGGGCCACTTTTAAAACTGCTATTCTGTGAGTTAAAATACACTAAATGTGGGGTTTATTTGCCATTTTCAATCCCTTCCCTAATGAATCACTTTCTAAGCATCTTAGAATTCTATATTGTAACAGGTTTTCTAAGAAACCCCTCTCATTTTGTCCCTTGGAAAACGGGACAGAATAACAACAAGAAATAGTTGATTGACCCACTTACATATCCAACAATACAATATTGTTCGCTAGGTATTTTTGCAAGTGAAAATTATTTGTGGTAGATAATTCGGGGGTTCAAACCCGGCTCTCTTGGCTCGCGTTGATTCGTGGGATAGCCTAACCTTTATACTTATAGGCAAGAGGAGGACTGTGCTCAGCAGTGGGACGCAAAAAGGCAATTAAGTATGGTACTAATGTGTGGTTTTATTTTAGGTGTATTTTAGTCATCTCATCTTGGATGAACCTTAACAATGGTAGCCTTACTCCACAGTTTATAACGCTACGTTACGTACATAAAATATGGTTCTTAAGAGATACGTCGCATACAGCTGTCAAATGTTTCGCTGTTTTTATTAATTTCTCAATATTGCTGAATTAAAAAGGAAGATATCATTCTATGGTTGAATGACGCGTCTCGTTTTATATATGTTGGTTAGGCATTCAAATAATAAGATTACATTTAAATGCATGGAAACTGCGATGGAATGTTTGGAAAAGATATTACTTCCATAATACTAAAAATTTCGTGTTCTTATGATATCTGTTGCCATCCATACTTATTTTTTTATTCAACCATAGAGCGATGATTCATGACTTTCATTCAGTAATATTCAGATATAAACGAAAACAGCAAAATTTTTGTCAGCTATTTGCGACGTTGCCAACTTTCGGAGTAAACTCTCTTAAGTTTATATCCAGGTACCTTTACGTTTTATAAAATTAAGTCAGCCTAGATTTAGTAATTATCCTAAATAGCGATAGTATGTCACAATTATTTTATTTCTAAGTTTACTCAATTGCACTGCCAATGAAATACTAAGTACTTATTCAGATTTATTTTTCGCGTTAATGTTTGCGTGACATTTGCTTGATCTATATGAGTGGGATTTGTTTGACGGTCCTATCGATCAAGAAAAAACTAAAATGTTTTGTATGTAAGTAAACGTCATAGGTAATTAAGTAGTTATACAACTTCATTGAACTAATTGTGCCTAAAAGTATACTAACTTAAATTTATATGACAAAACTATATGACTAAGTACTCGTTTTTCTTCACTGGCGACGTGTTCTTCTTTAAGCATAAATTATGATAATTATGAACTGTTTTGATAGCGCCTGATATGACTTAACCGACTAGGGCAAAGCCTTTTAGAACTCTTTGTATGTTTTTTTTTTCAAGTGTGTTCCACTTCAAGGTAACTAAACTACAACGAGACCAGCGATCTATCGATTACTGAATTAATCATTTTCATCAGGTAGCCCAAAACGTTCAATTTATTAAGAGGGTTTATCCCGAAAGTTGGCAACGTCGCAAATAGCTGTCAAATGTTACGCTGTTATTATTAATTTCTCAATATCGCTGAATGAAAAAAGAAGTTATCATTCTGTGGTTGAATGACGCGTCTCGTTTTATATTTGTTGGTTAGGTATTAAAATGATAAGATTACATTTAAATGCATGGAGTTTTCTAAAGATAGTACTTCCATAATCCTAAAAATTTCGTGTTCCTATGATAAATGTCGAGCTGTCGGTAGGCCTCCAACAAGATGGAGCGACGACCTCGTGAAGGTCGCGAGAAACCGGTGGAAGCAAGTAGCACAGGACCGGTCTGAGTGGCGAGCCTTGGGGGAGGCCTATGTCCAGCAGTGGACGTCTTTCGGCTGAAATGATGATGATGATGATGATAAATGTTGCAATGCATAATTAATGTTTTATTCAACCATAGAGCGATAATTTATGTTTTAATTCAGTAATATTCAGAAATTAATGAAAACAGCGAAATATTTGACAGCCATTTGCGACGTTGCCAACTTGGAGTAAACCCTCTTAATTAACAATAGGTAGCGAATAAAGGCGAAAATAGAAATAAACTCGCATGTCGGCCTCCACTCGATTGATCGCTGGGCACGGAATTGATATTGACGAAAGAGGTGCCCATTGATACGACCTTGCAAATTTTAAAACTCCACTTGCGATCACTTTCAGGTAGGGAGGTAAGTAGGTATATTTTGTAAGCCCAAAAACTTATTTACATATACTCGTAATCTCACTGTGTGTGTGTCACTGTATATTTAAGTAAGAAGTAATAAATAGATACGAAAACCCCTGTAAGTTGTAGTTCAAAGTTTTTGGTAAATTTACTTTACTCGTTAAGTAGTTTTAGAATAGTGTTTCATCCATTTACTCAATGATCTCACTTGTACGTAAGAATTAAGTTAAGCACTTTATTATCTAGGTCCTTTTTAGGATTCCGAAGTCCACAAGGAACCCTTATAGTTTCGCCATGTCCGTCCGTCCGTCTGTCCGCACTATTGCTTGGAGATGCTTAGTTCTAGAAAGCTGTAATTTGGCATGAATATACATATTAGTTACGCTGACAAAGTGGTACAATAAAATTTTGAAATATATTTTTTCATAGGGTACCTCCCCTACTCGTAAAGTGGGGATGTATTTTTTTTTTCTTGCGTAGCCCATGATGCGGCATATCGTTGAATAGGTCTTAAAAAAATATTGTGGGTTTGTTAAAACCATTTTTGATTAAGTGATGCCTTTGTGAAATATTAAGCTTTAAAGTGCTATTTTTTGTTGGAGTCACGTGTCCCCCCCCCCCCCCCCCCCCGCCCTGCCAGCTAAATGGTGGTATTTGGATGGCTGAAAAAAAACACGGTTGTGGCATATATAACGTAGTTGAAAGGAAAACTATCACAGCTAAGTAGGCTGTACAAACTTACGAGTAATAGTCGACCAACCTATGAAATGATTAAAATACCAATGATTTTTCTCGAGCGGCAGGGGCGTCGGGCGGGCACGTCACACCACAGGCTAGCTAGATGCTAATAATAATGGTTAAAGGATAATGGTTTTCAAGTAGACGCTATTTATACGGATTATTCCAAGGCTTTTGACAAAATTTCTCATAATTTACTTATTCAAAAATTGAGAAAATTCGGTATTCATGGTAATCTTTTACGATGGCTCACTTCATACCTACGTGATAGGTCCCAAGCTGTGGCTGTTAAAGGATATATATCCAGCTTTGTACCGGTCTCGTCAGGTGTGCCGCAGGGGTCTCATCTCGGCCCTCTTTTATTTAACATATATATTAACGATGTCATCAATTGCTTTCAGTATTCACGAGTATTATTATATGCCGACGACACTAAAATATTCACACTTATGAAATCTGAGGATGATTGTTGTAATTTACAAAGTGATTTAAATAGATTAAGTAATTATTGCCAGGAAAATAAACTATTTTTAAATATTGAAAAGTGTTGTTCCATCTCGTTCTCACGTAAACGTAATACAATAAAACATACGTATTCACTCAATGATACGGTTCTGAAGAGGGTTTCTGAGGTAAAAGACCTCGGTATTAATATTGACAGTGAGCTTCAATTTGTTCCACATATTAATAAAATAGCGGCAAAAGCTTATAAAATGTTGGGATTTATATTTCGACAAACAAAAGATTTCAAAGACCCCACAACATTGCTTCTGTTATACAACGCATACGTTAGATCAAATCTGGAATATGCGTCCACGGTATGGAGCCCTCACTTTAATGTTCATATCAACACCATTGAAAGAGCGCAAAACAAGTTTATCAAACGAATGAAATACAAATACAAATCTTTCAATGCAAACTATAGGTCATCGCTTCAGGAACGTCGTGAAACGAGAGACCAACTATTTTTATTTAAAATATTAAATGGATTTATTGACTCCCCTTATTTTATATCAAAACTAAGTTTCCGGTGCCCTGTCCAAAGAACTCGCTCAACCGAATTGTTCGCGGTACCCTTCACTCGTACAGCGTATGCAAAAAATAGGTTCATTGTAAGAGTGTGTAAAAATAATAATGTTAAATTCTCTCATGCGGATATATTTAAAATGAGCTTGCGACAATTTGTTTCTGCAATACATGATATAAATAAAACTATTAAAACAAAAAAGAAAAGCAACCCATGATCTCTTTTTGCCAATGACTCTTAGTCATCATTAAAATCTGTAGTTATGTAGTACTTATTGCATGAGTTTGCTTGATACCGACTTTAGTTACGTTTTTATGTGATACTTACCCTATATTATCTAGTTAACAGTATCTTTACATATACTTCTTAATTTTTTTTTAAAAAAAGGTTACTTAATTTTGGACCAAAACAGCAAAACATAAAATCGTACCCACATAAGTATCATGCATGATGTTTTGAGCAACGAAATGTAATTAGTTATAAGTGGAAACTGTTTTGGCTCATGTATTTTTAGATTTGTTTACTCACCTGTGTTATAAAATGCTGTTTGTTTCCCTATATTAAATAAATAAATAAATAAATAAATAAATAAGTGTTAGAAAGGTACTATGGGCATCGTCAACTTCGGAACCCTATACTTTGCGCGTGGCCCGACACGCACTTGTTTATTATTAAGTAGGCAAGTAAAGGTTTGCTAAAACGTGTTTTATGGATTACGTGTTGGTTGAATCGTCTTTGTATAGGTAAATTAAGATATACTCGTACTTACAAGCTAAATAATAATAAAATTTAATGCCTTTGAATTACTAAACGCACTGATTTCTATATTTCTACCTCACTAAGTGGCTCACTTAATTACTACATGTATGTACCTTGCCTTATTTACCTACTCATGTCTTTTCATTAAATAATTTGGAGAATATATACTACTTATGTAAAATTTTGTCTAATTACCTATTGTAATCACTTTTAATAAAATGGTGCAACGAATTTCTTTTGTTATTGTATTATGATCTAAACAAAGTACCGAAGTCCAAATTCCTGCTTTCAACCATTCCATCCGCATTTAATTTTATTCATTGCCAGTACCTACTAATGTTCTACGGAAGTAGTTCAGACACCGTGGCTGAGCTCCCGAACGATATAATTATACTCATCAAGAATAGATGGCGCCACGTTCTACGTTAGGAACGGACGTCGTATCGAGCGGCGTGATGTGGCAATGGCAACCCAATGCGTCACTATGCGGCGGCCCGCGGCAGCGTGACGCAACTGCCGCACCTTGTATCCGAACAAAATCATCCGTGCGACAATACGAAATTTCGAGGTTAAGTTTTGAAAATTTCACGGTTCGATAGTGATAATGGAGTGGACGAATGAGAAATATTTGCAATTCATCAATGACTACAAAAACGCAAGAGTCCTTTGGGACACAAGAAACCCGAATTACAAAAACAACACCAAGAAACGCTTTATTATTGTTGAGCTTGCCCAGAAATACGGAGTGGAAGAAGGGGCTCTGAAAAAGAAGATCAAAAACCTCCGTAGCGCCTTCCATAGGGAACACCATCGATTGACGAGCAAAAAAGGGGCTTCCGAAGATGAAACAAGAAAATGGTTCGCGTATGAATCCTTGAAGTTTATACTTGACGTTTCAAGGACACCGAGAACGGTAGGTAGAAAGTTGTTTTTCATGTCTGTTTGTTTACCTACTCCTTAGGTACCTGCCAACGATAACTGTTCTACGTACTTACTACCAACTTACGACTTGCTGTTTATACGCACCATAGCTTGAAAACTATAACTCGTATCGAAATGAATTATACCTACTTATTTAGAGATAATTTATTGATAAATAATTTAGTGTTCGTCCATTGTCGGTACCTAAGAATCTATTTGTCTGTAAAAGTGCCCAGATGTGGCCTATTTAGTGAATAAATATTTTGATTTTTGATTTGATTTTGATGCTTCTTAGCCTCATCACTATAAACATCAACTAGCAAATGTCATAATGTCGATTTAGGAATCTCTCAGACTTATAGGTAGGTACCTACTTATTAGCGTAGGTATACTACCTATTATGGTAGGTTAATTTATAACGTCGTTGCCGATTTTAACTTTAACTTACCTATGTTGACCTCACCTTCCAAGAAGACACGAGCCGGTTGAAGCACCTACTGGTTGTAGAGAAAAAGTTAGCGAGCGTAATTTGTACCTAGATAATTTAACTAGAGGAACAATGTGATCCAAAATCATAATTTAATTGTGAAACAAATACAGCTACCAATATAGCTACCTACCTATTGGAATATTGCGGTACGCTACTCAGTGAAACAATAAACCACATACCTACCTAAATGAACGTCAATCAATCAAACGTTGACAGCGCGATTGATCGGGACGGCGGGCGTTGAACCCCGGCCTTGGGTGCTCCGTCCCTTTCCCTCGCGCTGTGTGTGACGCGAGAGGAGCACCGGCGGCCGACCGCGTTCAACGAAACTTGATTGAGTCCGCTTCCACACGACGACAGTGCGCCTCGATAGCACGGAACAATCGCTCGTCTGTTTTTGATACGCCATTTTGAATTGCGGCGTCACTCTTCTTAATTTAAAAATGGCCTATAAAAGGTGCCACAGGTGGTTAGACGAAGAAGTTATACAGTTCCTAAAACTTTACAGAAACATGGAGTGTTTATGGAACACCGGGTTGCGTGAGCATAGAGATAAAAACAAAAGGGAAAAGGCTTATGAGACCATAAGAGACCAGATGGGTTTGAGCGACTTGACGGTTTTAGATGTGAAAAATAAGATCAAGGGTATTAGGACGACTTATAGCGACGAGCTGTGCAAGATGGCGGCCTCCGTTAAAGAAGCTAAGTCATTTAAGGATGATGTGTACAAGCCTAAAGTGTTCTGGTTCAACCTGGCGGATTCATTCCTAAGAGAAGTGTCGAGACATGGCTCTGTGGCCATGAAGGTGAGGCAAAACTTGATGAGGATTATTGTGTTATAACAAACATGAAAATTTTAAAGAAGACTAAATTTGCTATAAGTAATATGAGACTAGAGCCGTCTCTGCGTGCACCCAATAGTTTCTGAGATAAGGCTTTTCAGAGTTCAGCATTTTTCAGAACTTCACAATATCTTAGAAATCATCGAACAACTCTAGCGAGATGTTTTTCAATTACCTCCGTCAGAGTGTGCTAGTGTTGCTCGTGTGGAGTCACGAATGGGATGGTAAACGCAAAGCTAAAAGCAGATGTCGCTCTAAACGTTGTACCTACCTTGTTTACATTTTTTGACTAGTGTCAACTCAACTGTCATGATTTTTCCTCCGATCCTTGCGGTTAGAAAGATAAAATGAGGCAACCTGCATGCATCTGCGAAGAAATTGGACGATATGTGATAGTCCCCTATCCCGCACTGACCCGCGAGGGAACTATAGCTTAAACTCTCACGAGGAGAGGAGGCATGTGCCCAGCAGTAGGATTGTTGTTGTCTGTAAATAGGTAGACTGTTGTGGTGGTAGTGGGATTGCCCGGTACTTATGAATATTATCATTTTATTCACCTGTATCTGCACTTAATCCAAAATAATGATCTTCTTACAATTTAGCGCACAATAAGTACTGAGGAATTTTGGAGAAGTAGCGAACTATTAAAAACTGACAACTGACATAAATGAATGCGTTTTTGCTAGTTTCTGTGTCAAAGACTTGTCAAAGCACTTTTATGGTATTACTTACCTGGAATTACGGGCGGTAAAAGCTCTATCTTTCTTTTCTCCAACCTTTATAGTGAGCGATAAGACAAAGAAACCTCGGATAAAATTATGGGCACGTTATTGAATTATGGACCTCGGTCTTCCCATACAAAAATGACCCAAAGAACGGATCTGCTCCCCGCAGAAATTTAATACTTACTAAACCTACTAAACTGCCCCCTCCCCCTTTTAACCCTCTAAGAAAATGTTGTCCGGGGCGAAAAGTGTCCTATGTTCCGGTTACAATCTGTCTGTGTAAGTTACATCCAATTTGGTTAAGCCGTTTTAGCCTAATTTAAACTTTATTTTCATTTCCACAGAAAGAAGACTCATCATTTAATACGGGCGAGACCCACCACAACGACACAGAAGAGGATCAGGACTACATCGACAATTCCCATTTGATGGAGCTGCCCCTACTTTACCCTGAAGGACCAAACCCGGGAAAAGAGGCCCTGAACTCCTCCTTAGTCAAAGAAGACGAGTACGATCTCTTCGGACGATCCATGGCTATGCAGCTGAGAAAACTGCCGGAGTTAACATCCCTGGAGCTGATGCAGAAAATGCAGTTAATGGTAATCAACGCTAAAAAACAGTTAAGTAAAGAGAAGGCCAAAATGAAACAGAGGGCGAAATCAGCGAACACTCCTTCCACTAGTAGGAGAATGGCTACACCGTCTCCGGAATTATCATCAGGAGGTTCTAGTCCATCACATTGTTACAAATTCGAAGCCATGAGTCCAGGTGAAGCTGACCCTACTTCAAGTGTATGCGAAGGTTCTAGCAACTTCACTTACGTGACATCAGGTCAAGCTGGCAATTACCCTGTCGCTAGCCAGCATTCTGGAGACTTTGTGACACTAAAGACCCAGAGAGAGATGAAAAGAAAGCTCTCCAGTTCTGATCCATTGGAAGTGCAACAAAACAAACTAAGCCATTCTCGGTTTAAAAACGAATAGTACCTGGAATATTCAAGTACTTACGCGTAAATGTACAGCTAAGTAGTGTATATGTACCTAGATATATACCTAATAGTTATGTCATCACTTCATCAGTGAATTTTAATATTTTTTGTCCTTTTATAAATATTAAACATGTTAAATTTAATCCGCTTCCAGAGTTTGTTTAACTCAAGTAACTTTAAGAGGCCACAGTTGCGAGCCGGTGAAAAATGGATAGCGCTATCTACATTCACGTGTAAAAGATGCGACAGTGATAGTGGAGACATAACCTGGAAATTACCGGCGTAAGCATTAATTGTTATTTACAGTGAATGTACGAAACTAATACGTTTTTAATATACTTTCTATATTATATATCTAATACATATATGTGACACAATTAAAGTTTCTAACATACAAATTCGGCAACTTATAAAAATAATTTAAAATAATTAATTAAAAATAAAATTTAAAACTAGGACTTAAAAATAACTATAGAAAAAACACCCCTTCCAAAATTTCATTTTGCGGCATGGTGCCCATAACGCTGGCGGCGTTACCTCTCTGGATTGTTACAGAATCCTTTGCGAGAGGTAAGCGCCAGCCCTTGGGTCGCCGGTTTTGTCGATCAAGTGGGCCGACAACATCCTCATGAAAGCTTTCATGTTTGCCGACCAGGGACCCAGAGTCTCAACCGCGAGAGCCGCAAACTCGTATTCATGCATTATGCATGAATACTTTCGGCGCTTGAGGCTCTGGGCTTGGCCAGCAGCAGCGCCGGCTTGTGACCGGGTGGCATTAATGTGAGACGCAGCGAACGTGTCGACACACGTTACGTCCCACATCAATGCCCTCCCCAATTTCCAAGGCACCAAGGTGATCCCATCTGGGCGCTTGCCGTCGTCTCTGGCCAGTCCCACAGGCTCGAGGACCGCCGGTAGGGAGGCTGTGGCAAGCGATCGGCGGATCAGATCATTGATGGTGCCATGACGAAACAAGCGGCCGGCGCTCCTGTGGCAAGAGAGCCCGTGTCGTCCCAGTTGATCGACATTTTTGCCGCAAGCACACCGGTGAGGGACGCAGATCCTTGAACCGAGCCGTAGGCAGATGGCAATCCGTAAACTGCTCGGATCAAGGACCGTCCCTAAGTTGCGGGAAGGAAGTGCGCGTAGCCAATGACCTGCCTCGTTGCAGGACACGGCTAAAACTCGAGCTCGGTCTGAATCGTCTGAACTACTATCCAATAAGGAAGCGTGGGTTGCCAAAAGTCGCGGATTATCCCATGCCCTCTGCGAGTGCCTGTTGGTAGGCAACTCCTCCCCGGAACATGCAGCACACCAGGCCTCTCTGGCCGCCGAGAGGCACGCTATCTCGTCAGCAGGTATCTGTGGTACGTTTAATATGATACATACTAGAGACAGCGAGCCGTAGGCGGAGGTCAAAAAGGCCGGAAGCGCCACGTCGGAGGGGGAGCGGACACCAAGACCACCGAGACGGATAGGAAGAATCGCTTGGATCCAAGCCCTATTTTCGAAATTAATATTAAAAAAATTTGAAAGTGTTACCTGAAGTGAATTTTCTATATTTGTTAAAATTTAAGGGAATTTCCATAATTGGCAGCTACGAAGCAAATACATAAATTTTGGGGTGAAAAGGCATTACTGAATGATGAATGATGCCATGTGGGGGTTCATTTCAAAAAGTAGGCCAGAAGTGCTATAAATAAATTTAGTTTAAAATTAATAAGTGGGTTTATTGCGTCGTCAAATATTGGGAAACCTAAAAGCGTAAGAGATGTTTCGAGTGTACTGAAATATTTGGCAGCAATTCATTGAAATTTGAAAGTATTTCGACTTTCTGGTCGGATGTAAGGCGATCCGGTAAGAAAATTTCGCACTTCCTTAAGTTCAATGACAGTCCTATTTCCGAAAATTTGTTTAATATTAATTCTAAGTCTTGTAGGACAGTTGCTGCGTCCCCACCGAGGGAACCGTCGTCGAGATACCAAAGATTAAATTTGGAAACTAAATTTGAAATAATCGGGTTTATTGCCAAACTGAAAGTGGCTGGACCAAGCGGGTCTCCTTGTTGACAACCCACACTTGAGGATATTTCCCGAAAAAGTAATTTTGTTGGCGGTCTATAACACTGCCAGAGATAGCTGTAGAGTTCTGGAATTTCTTTTTTCACTTGTGTTAATAGAGCACCTCGATCAACCGAGTTAAAAGCATTTTTGACATCAATTTTCAAAAAAACTTCGTAGTCTGGATGGTTCAGAAAAGAGCGAGCTTTAAATGACACAATTAAGTAGTCATTCCAACCGTTTCATTTTCCTGTTCCTAACAGTGTATTTTTAAATCAGCGTCCCGAGGCGAAGTGGGATGCTTGCGTTGCGGTTACAATGACCAACATCCTCCTAAGCGAGTTAATTACAACTTGTATTAAAATTATATCATTAATCTTTTGTAAGTTCAACTACCAACATGTTTGCGCGAGTTAGCGTCGTTCTAATAATAATCATAACAAACAGCATAAACGCCAGTGTGGTCAGTGATATAATAATAGAAAGTTTAATAGAAAAGGATGTCCGTTGTAAGGAAAAGCCCTGCATAATAAAGTGTTGCGAAGATAACTATTACGTAGGTCAGAGAAGGGCCTGTGTGCCGAATAACGACACGGCCGTACAGTCCTCTCTAGACTTTCACGAGATCGTTGTCTATGACGAGAACGTCCAAGCGACGAAGAAGCGACTACGGGACTCGTTCTACTTGCTGCCAGCGAAATTAGTCGATTTCAATCGATTGGAAGCATTCGATTTGTCATCGAAGTTCAATAATTACTTGATTGAGGTAGGTAGCTATTGCTTGAAAATCTTTTAAGCTTCTTCCTGCGACTTCGTTCGCGTGGATTTATTCGATTTTCCGGGATAAAAGTAGGCTACATGTCCTTTCCCAGGACTCAAACCACCTCCATACTAAATTGAATTCAAATCGGTCCAGTGGTTTAAGCGTGAAGAGGTAACAGACAGACAGAGAGCTACTTTTACCTTTATAGATAACGAATGCTTGTGCCTGCGATTTCGCCCGCGTGGAATTCGGTTATCGCGTTCCCACGGGAACAATGCGTTTTTCCGGGATAAAAAGTAGCCCATGTCTTTTCCAGAGACTATCTACAACTGTCTCCATATCAAACTTCATCTAAATCTGTACAGCAGTTTAAGCGTGTAGATAGTCCGACAGAGTTACATTCGCATTTATTACGAACTAGCTTCTGTACCATGACTTCGTCCGCGTGGAATTCGGAAATAGCGTTCCCGCCGGAACAATGCGTTTTTCCGAGATAAAAAGTAGCCTATAAACTGTTATAAACTACTCCCATATCAAATTTTGTTGCAATTCGTCCAGTAGCTTTCGAGTTAAATCCGGACATAAAAATCGTTATTTTGTGTTCAGTATCGTTTATATAGTCCCCACGACTTGATAGGTAGTTTCTTTTCATTTTCAAGTTTCAGACGCGACTTCTACAGACTTATTATTCGTATAGAAATGCACTTGAAAGTCTTAAGTGCATCTTCGTCACCTTATCTTGGATAAACAATAACTAACACGTGTTTCTTTTTTGAATATCTAACTCTTAACGTTTTGATCAGCTATTACTTTTCATTCCCTAGTTCGCCCCCTTGGAGATGTTTTTTTTTAAATGCTTATACCGTGTTTAATTAATTGTAATTGAAAATCAAAATCATGACTTTTCGGGCGATTAAGTCCCTACCTACAAAGATGATGGTTTATCTCTACAAAATTTAATCCCCTATTACACTCCCTTAAAAGGTGAAATTTGTAAAAATCCTGAAACACGTGTGTATAATACAAAAACATCTAAATATTCAATATACGAATGTTATCATCATAAGAAGGCGGTGGCTCGACCACTGCGTGGTGTCGGGGGCGGCTGGACAAACTGTTGTGAGTGTTAAAGTCATGCAAGATGTGTTCTGGTCTGATCACTTCCCATTGATGATAGAATTCAATATTAATAATATTTCACCAAAAATTATCACTGAAATTCCTACTCGTAATAAAGTGTTTTGGGGCGAAAGAGATAGGAATCAAATTGATATATTTAATAAACATTGTAATTCTAAGTTAAAAAACATACATTTTCCAGAGGATTTTATTTCATGCGCTGATAACATGTGTGTTAATTCTCAACACAGGATTATATTAAAGGAGATGTATAGCAATATTGTGCATATAATGAGCGAGGCTGCGGAACTGAGCTATGTTTGTAATTCGAGAGGCAACGAACGTAAAAGGCAAAGGTATATACCTGGGTGGAATAAGCACGTTAGTAGCGCACACAGGGAGGCTAGACTGTGGTTCCAATCGTGGCTGTCCTACGGTAAACCGCACTGTGGTTTTATTTATGACAGAATGTGTGAATCCAGGCGTATATTTAAGTCTAAATTAAAGTATTGTCAGAATAATGCGGATAAAATTAAAATGGACATTATTGCGAAACTTCATTCTGATAAAAAATTTGGCAAATTCTGGAAAACGACAAATAAGGTTTGTCCTAAACAGAATCTGCCCGTGAGCGTAGCCGGCTTGCATGAACCCAGGGATATAGCTAATGCTTTTCAGCGTCACTTCAAAGTGCAATCAACCTGCACGCCTGGGGGTCAGGTGTTCGATGCTGGGCCGCTGCCTCAAAATTTTAGTGTGCGATTTTCAGCCAAGGATGTAGATGACGTCATTAAGAAAATGGTCAGAGGCAAATCACCTGGGAAAGATGGCCTCAGCATCGAGCACTTGAAATACGCTGGTTTCCACCTACCCAGAGTCTTGGCACTTTTTTATAACTTATGTTTAAGCCATAGTTACCTACCGGATGACCTTATGGACACAGTGGTTGTACCTATTGTCAAGAATAAAACCGGGGACGTTTCTGACATGTCGAATTACAGGCCTATTTCCCTTGCGAATGTCATGTCTAAGGTGCTGGACAGTCTGCTTGATAAACAGTTGGATAGGCACATTAGACTGCATGATACGCAGTTTGGTTTCAGGCCAGGGCTATCAACAGAGAGTGCTATTCACTGTCTCAAGCAGACTGTGCAGTACTATACGGCCAGAAGTACGCCTGTGTTTGCATGTTTTCTAGACCTGTCGAAGGCGTTCGACACGGTATCTTACAACACTCTTTGGCAAAAGCTGAGACAAGAGTCGGATGTCCCACATGAGATCGTGTCGATACTTAGGTACTGGTACGGGAATCAAAATAACAGCGTTAAGTGGGCGGGGGTGGAGTCGGACATGTACAGGTTGGAATGCGGGGTAAGACAGGGTGGGTTGAGCTCGCCCCGACTTTTCAACTTTTATATGAACCGACTTCTTGAGACGCTCAGCAGCACCAATGTAGGATGCTCGATAGACGGTGTTATTATAAATAACATCAGCTATGCAGATGACATGGTGCTGCTGAGCCCCTCGCTGGGTGCCCTGTGTACTTTGTTGCGAGTCTGTGAGGCGTACGCGGAGGCCCATGGGCTCAAATACAATGCTAGGAAAAGTGAGTTCATGGTCTTTAAGCCCGGAAGTAAGTCTTATACGGATCTTCCTCCTGTCACCTTGGGCGGAGCTCCTTTACAGCAGGTTAAGCATTTTAAGTATTTGGGTCACTGGGTCGCCGACGACCTGAGCGATAGCATGGACATTGAGAGGGAGCGCAGGGCGCTGGCTGTCCGCTGCAATATGTTGGCTCGTAGGTTTGCTCGCTGTAGCGACGAAGTCAAGGTGACGCTATTCAAAGCGTACTGCCAGTCCTTCTATACATGCAGCCTATGGGTCAACTTTACACAGCGGGCATACAGCGCACTGCGAGTCCAATATAACAACGCATTCAGGATGCTCTTCGGGCTGCCGCGGTGGTGCAGCGCTTCCGGTATGTTTGCCGAGGCGAGGACGGATGGATTCCATGCCATCATCAGAAAGCGCTGTGCATCCACACTGCACCGCCTGCGCACGAGCACGAATAGCGTCCTGAAAGTGTTGGCTGACAGATGGGACTCGCCGATGTTGAGGAGGTGGGTGACTCTACACTCAACCTGTTCATATTTGTAATAATATAATGTAATTTGTTCAATTTTTATTTAATTTTTCTTTCAATAATGTTTGTGTGATATGGATGTAAATCTGAAATAAAAACTATTATTATTATTATTATTATTATTATAAGAGCAATCAAAGCAATAATAACCTTAGCTCATCCCCAGCCTTTTCAAAACTTTGTATAATTTATCTGAACTACAATCGATTTTTTTTCAATTTCTCGGATATTAAACAATTGTGTTTATTTAGATTCTGCATTAAAACCAGTCGAATCTTTTCCTTTCTCGAAGCAAAACAATGACTAAGTAATAAGTTCTTATCAAGGCTTCCATTACTGGAATAATGCTTAAAGCAATAAATAATTACATTATTTTATTAATTAAGTATATTTTCCTTTAGTCATGTAAGACTATCAGTTCCGAGTACTGTTTGTTATTATGAGCTTATTCATTTTCTTACTCATATTTTGGGTTCCGTACCGTACCCAAAGGAAAAATTAAGAAATTTTTAGGTCCAGTAGTTTCGGAGATAAGGGGGGATGGTAATTTTTCGCCTATTTTCTTAAATAACTCGAAAAGTATTGACCAAAAAAGAAATAAAAAATATATATTTGAGACCCCCATAAGAAGTACTTTCATTTGATATGTCACACGATATAGTTTGAAAAACTTCATTAATATTTTTTCAAATTTAGCCCCCAAAAATAGGGTCTATTTTTAAAATTCATTTATTTTCGTTACGTTTAATAGCTTCAGAGAACAGGCGTTAATTGAACATTCTCTTTTCCCTTAATTCTGACACCACTGGGCCTAAAGCTTGTTTTTTTTACATAGAATAGTTATGAAAGAATAAGCTCCTCCTCATTTGGAATACGTTGTACCGCATCCTTTAAAATAAAATCAATGAAAACGACGAAAAAAAAAATCAACCTTATTTTTTAAATCTAAAAACTTCAGATCAGCAAAAATATGTGGGTAAACAACAATGATTCATCATTGTGGGTACAGTCAGTCAATAGGTGGTCAGTCAATCTATACTATAATAAAAGAGCAGAACTCTGCGTGTCTGTCCTGTACATAGAAAGAAAAGTTCAAAAAAAGAAACGGGGGGTCTAAAGATGTATGTAGACCACAAAAAAGCGATTTTTAGAAATCTTTTCTGTCTGTCTGTCTGTCTGTCTATCTGTCTGTTTGTTAGAGTTAATCTCCGAAACTACTGAACCAATTTGAATGCAGTTTTCAAGGGTAGATAGATAGAGCATCATTTGGAGCAACATATAAGCTATGTTTGATTGAAATCGGATGTCGGAAAGAAAAGTTATCGGCAATTTTATATTCCACGCGTACGAAGTCGCGGGCAGAAGCTAGTATTAATAATATAAAAAATGACACGTCTAACTCTTGAACTAACTATGAAGTGTTTTTTTTTAATAAATTGAAAATATAGAATTCAACAAAAACTTGAAACAAAAATTGGTTCTATCAAAATCCGACCGAGCTTTGCTCTGGTAAAAATAGCTAAAACCGAGTTTTCTTAGATATGACACCTAGCTAGCTCTATTTGTCGCCCCCGAAAACCAAATCAAAACTTCGCCCAAATCGTTAAAGCCGTTTCTGAAATCGCTTGTAAGTATAATAAATAAAGAAACATACTTAAGCGCATTTCCTTGGGAGAGGCCTATGTCCAGCAGTGGACGTCTTTCGGCTGAAATGACGATGATGATAACTTAAGCGCATAGCTGAATATAGGTACTTAATTGTCATAACCAGGATGGCAGCGTTAAGCAGGAGCTTCCGAACACTTACAACCGCTGGACGCCGCTCGCGAGCGACGCCTATTGCGTGGACTATGCGCTGCCCAACGGCAGGACGGTCTTCAAGACTCAGCCCAGGTTCTGGACCATCCGAGAGTCCGAACCCGAAGAGAGTGACTTGATCGTAGAGTTTATGGCTAGCGGTAGGTAATTGTTTTTATTATTATTATAACCTGGCGAGCCATGGAGCGTAGCATATTAGATTAGGTGTGAAATTGAGGGATCATGTCCGGAAAACCACCCTGCGCTCCATGACGCAAATTTTAGATGTAGCTCAGAAAGCGGCAAAATTGAAATGGGACTGGGCAGGTGGGCAGGTCATGTTTGTCGGATGCCGAGTGAGTTGTGGGCCAAGATAACCACAGACGATGACGGGATGAACTAGACTCCTATTTAAGGGACAGTATATTCGAAGTCTTAAATAGGGATCTCCCTTCCCTGCTCTGCTCCCTATAGGATCGCTCACGCGTCAAGTTGAACTTTGAATCTAGCTGCTTAAAGTTCACGCGACGCGTGAGCGATCCTATAGGGAGCAGGGAAGGGAGATCCGTAGTTCATATCCTGCCATCGCTGTCGAGGTCTGCCGCGTTTTCGCGTGGAGTCGCTGGGCTTCCACTTTGTGGTTATCTGGCCTGGTCAGATGAGGCTCAAGATCGAGAACGCTGGGAAAAGTAGGGGGAAGCCTTTGCCCAGCAGTGGGACACAGCAATAATCACCCGACTGCGATAGAAGGGGGATAGGTTTTTCGAGTATGTATGTAAGTATGTATATTTCTTTGGCACGCTCTGTAGCCTAAACGGCTTGATGGATTTTAATTTGCGAGGTTGTCGTTAGATTCGTCTCGATTGTGAGAGTGACACTGGCTGAATATATCAAAAGCTCCAAACATCGATTTACTAAATCTGAAGTGAAAAGCTATAGCATGACACAACGTAGAAGGAGCTCGGCGAAGAACTTAAACCGTTGACTAACGCATATAGTCTATTATTGCTCAATGCGCGCGCCTTCTAATTTGATGTCGTGAATTGTCGTGTTATACGCATGAAGTTTTCATAAATTAGGAAAGACGTGTAGCACTACCATGAGTTTACCGTACTCGCTAGCGACTACGTAAAGCATTTGTATGAAGAATTTTAGTTCAACGAGTGACCGCCAGGGGCGCTGTACTATTCTTCATAGAAATCGTTTACGTAGTCGCTAGCGAGTACAGTCACTGTAAACTCATGGTATTGCTACTAGTCTTCGCCATTAACATTTATCTTCGAATACTACGTACATGAGTAAGTACCTACTTTATAATTCTTGTGTCCCGATGATGAGAGACTAGTTCAAATAGAGGACTGCACACATCTTCAACAATGACGACTTTACTTTAAAAGCTGCGACTTAAAATTAATTTTTAATTTTAAACCACTGCCACGCTGACACGTCTTTGCAAAAAGTTATCAAAGACTGCACTGCACTGACTGTTTATAACGGGTGACATTGTTTAACCCAGTTCCTGAGTTCCTGTCAGGATTGATCACGACTTGACATTCCCCAGCGCTGCTCCTGTCGTCTATATTTCTGGCGCTGGTCCTCATAGTCTACTGCCTGCTTCCGGAGCTGCGGAACCTGTGCGGCATGATCCTCATGGCATACGTGGCCAGTCTGCTGGGCGCCTTCGTCATGCTCGCGACGCTCCAGATCATCACCATGGTCGAGTACCACACCAGGGACATCTGCCGCGGATTCAGTAAGACCCTCAGTTCCCCGCTCTTTAGGGGTAAAAAGTAGCCTACGTCCTTTTCTGGGACTTCAACTAGGTATCTCCATACCAAATTTCATCTATGTAAATCGGTCCAGGGCTTAGACAGACAGAGTTACTTTCGCATTCAAAATACTTATTAGATGTATCTAGATGTCTTGCTTGTTTGTAATATCATGTTATCAACTCAACATGGGGATTCAGCCAAATTTGGCGAAATCAGAAGCCGCTGAATTTTGCGTCGCCCTTATAATAGATCAGCTGCAATTTTTTACCTAGAAGTTTATCACGTCTATTTATATTTATTTTGTTTAGTATGGGCAATATTTAAGTTAAATAATATTTTTCACTGTTCTCACAGCATTCGCGATCTACTACTGTTTCCTGTCGAGCTTCTGTTGGATGAATGTTATGTCTTTCGACATTTGGTGGACCTTCAGGTAAATACTGGCAGGTGCTGCCGATGCCGATCCTACTTATTCCTATGTCAATTTCATCCGTAAAAAGAAAAATAAAGAAAGGGCCGCGAAGTTCCCTTTTCAAAATGTACCTCTGTAATCTCAAAAAGTTAAAACTTACCTACCAGTGATTATCAGTCACTACATAGTATAAAACAAAGTCGCTTTCTCTGTCCCTATATCCCTATGTATGCTTAAATCTTTAAAACTACGCAACAGATTTTGATGCGGTTTTTTTAATAGATAGAGTGTTTCAAGAGGAAGGTAATATAATTTGTTATAGTTTGACGCTCAATTCCCGCGGGAACGCTATAACCGAATTCCACGCAGACGAAGTCGCGGGCAGAAGCTAGTATATGATATTTTTCAACACACTTTCTCGTAACGTGGCTCTTATTACATCGCTTTTAGCTTTTAGGCTCACAATCCCATAAATAACAAACGCGTGCCTTTTAGGTACTTTACATTACCGTTACCGCACTAGTTTTTATTATCATGCTCATAAGTTCAATTTGTACCCAACGGCAAGTTACATGTATGTCAAAGATGCATTTTAAATTGAACCGGGTAATACAGTTTTCTTTTTAAATACTCAGCCAGGACTTCTTGCGGCCAAAATTGAAAAATATTATAATAATATATAAAATATAAAAATATATAAAATATTAACCTATTATTGTTATTTTCGTTGATTAATTCAATAGTGACAAACAAAATAACCGAAAATTCATTAAAACTTATGTTATAAATTTCCTTGAAATTTTTAAGTTTTAATGTTGGCTGTTTGGCAATAACACCCGTGCATGGAGTTAATCTGTACTAAGTCCATTCACCCGTGCTTTAGGTATATCTGTCATCTGCGGCGCGACGTTTACCAAGAAAACGATATCGGGGGGCACGGCAGTGCCCCCGCCAAGTCGAGCACGAAGCAAACACTGCCGTACCATCCTTTACTGGAACCATTTCGCCGCATTTTCAGGCCCCTATTTGAGAACCTCTGGATAAGACTAGAACGCAGAAATTTTCGTCATCTAGTAAGCTATAATCAGATACTTAAAATTCAAAATTTCAATTCTGTAGGTCATTTAGTTCTGAAGTTAAGCGAAAGCAAAGTTTCGCATTTATGACACTCACTCACTCATGATCATCAAAATAGAACTATTACTTCCCATAAACTCCGAGAGCTGAAATTTGGTACAGAGTTAGGGTTTAATGGCCACATAAAGGGAAAAGTATAAAAACTAGGATAATCGAAGATCTGGAGTACCTGGTGACTCTCATTAGGAAACACAAGAGCCCAACCAAACTATTAGAGTTCTACATACCGCCTTTACAAAAAATATTCAACTTGGTGGGCTGCTTCATTTGATGTCAAAAATCGAAGGTCTGAAGTATCTGATGAAGAACTCTCAGCTGGTCTCAGCTGTATTAGAGATATGGTAATGCCCCCTTCTACTATTGATACATAAAAAAATCGTCTGTCATTGCAAAAATCCAGCGTAGTGGGACACATCTTCTAATTTAATCTAGCCTATAGCGTCCCACTGCTGGGCGAATGCCTCCCCTTCTGCTTTTAATACGCATATAAATAAAAAATACAACCGGCTAAGGCGTAAATACCGCGCCGATCTTTCAGAAATTAAACCGTCTAAACCGTCTAAAAGAATAAATAATGAACGTGAATGGGCAATACGAAAAACTGTTGCTACTGTACAAGAATCAGAACCGGAAAAAAAGAAAAGAAAGATTTGTAATAATAATAAAAACTACTAAAAAGAAAAAAATGTGTCAAATAAGAAAATCTAATAAAATAAATCAATATGCCCACGTTTCTACAAAAAGAAGTGAAATCCCACCAAAAACATTCTGTAAAAAACTAGCCAAGTCTCGATGGAGCTGCTTGTTTATCTCTAAAAAGTAATGAAATCTAGACAAAGTCGTGGCAAGTCTAAGGTTCCTTACTGCGATTTCTTTATTATTATAGTTAATGTTGTGTGACTTGGCCGTTGAACATTCTTTATACGTTAGTGGGTACAAACGGCCAAGTCACACAACATTAACTATAATAATAAAGTACTATTAATAGGTACCAATAACATATCACAAACTGTAAAATGGCCGACAGAAACTGTTCAGTAGGTATCACTTTGAGAATTTTGTACTTTCACATTTTTTTACTAATTAAATATCAAACGCACAAGATGTTTGTTTTTTTTCCTCGCAAGTGTGTTGAAAAACGTATGGAACGCGTGTGCTCAATACATACTCGGCTATCTTATCGTGCTCGCCTGCGGGTCGCGCCGTCTCGTGCGTAATGACCAACATAGCACACTCGCATCATAATGTACTATTACCCTTTTCAATTGATTCGCACTGTTTCTCCAGAGGCTATGCCAAGGCGCGGCCTATCCACAGGCGAGGAGAGAAGTTCAAGTTCGGGGTATACTGCTGCTACGCTTGGGGCCTCCCGGCACTGTTCACAGCAGTCATGGGAATCCTGGACGACGCTGATCTGCGCCACATCCCGTGGTTCATCAAGCCCAACATTGTCCAATCTGGATGCTTGTTTGAGGGTAACACTTTTATGCATTGATAGGGATCGTTTAATCGGAGGCCACGGTAGTGGCCTCGCCATGACGAGCAAGGCAAAGCGAGGCGTAAGGGCACTACTTATACTATCTTTTCTCGAAGCGCTTCGTCGTTTTTTTAAACCCTCATAACTTGGGTTTGGATTAATGCCAGATAAACAATATTCTCAGGATGTGATGTTGATAGTAGACTTATTAAAAGTACGAAATTTCAATAGCGTAGGATTTTACTGATGTTTGTATCTGCTAACTACTGTACCTATACTGCAGTTATGTTATGCTTATGCCGTGTCATACGGAAATAGGAGGGTTATAGGTACCTAACCTATCGGTTACCTACCTATAAGTAGATTGATGACGACATCATTATAATTTAGAAAAACAGCAATAGGGATGACGACAACTTTTTTTTCCTTAGGTTATCAGGAAGATTATTGAAAAGTATTGGACACTTATTTTTTCGTTGTTCACGTAATCAAACTTATACGGAGATATATTGAGTTGAAATGTCGCGTGACGACACGGTTAGGTTCGATTTATACCTAACGGTGACGTAGTTAGCCTCCACTCTCCAACTTTAATGCGTTTTAACTTAGTCATTCTTTGTTAATTTGATAAAACAATAAATACGTATCTAATATTTTTTTATTACCTGACTGACGGACTAATTAGAATTTCGATTTCTTCACCCTGTCGTCATCCCTATTCGTGTTTCTTTCGTTTCGACAATCCGAGGAACAATAATGACATTTTTTTTTTAAACGGTAAACTATCCTATTCTCTATAAGTAGGTAAGTATAAGGTATTCAGTTTTACCACCAATGTTTAAAAATAAGTAAAGTTAACGTGTGTTCGACTTTGGGTTGGGTTTTTCCCTCCATGAATAATACTGGTCTTTTTCCTGCAGCTATTGTGCTGAGTCTTCTCTGCGTGTCAGTCATTCCAAAAGTTCCAATGTGCAAAGGATTTATTATGAGCTTTAGCCCTCGCAAATTTTCACAAATTTACAATGTCAGTTAGACGATTATCGCATCCTGTTATTAAACATGTGACCAATTAATTACCGTAAAAATATGTTGTTGTAGATTAATAATTTATATTATTGTCCTTATTACAGTAATAGACAAACATGCGACTTTGTTTTTATGTTTCCTCAAGCTATACTTTTTTTTTAAATACATTTAATTGATAGAAGACTCCAATTATTTGCGCCTTGTAAAGAGCATAATAATAAAGAAGAAGAACAAAGAGGTAGATAGAACAAGACTGCTGCTGCTGTGTGTATATCCAGGGCGTCTATTCGAGGTCTCGGAGTGATCCTATAGAGAAGGGAAGAGGAATATCCCTTTCGATTCTCGGACAAAACTGGTATTCGACAGGTCAAAAGTGACTGCTAAGTGATTCACTGTAGTGAATCACTTCACGTGCCGAACGACTTTTGGACTTTGGGATGGATGTATCCCAAAGTCCAAACGTCGTTCGGCACGTGAAGTGAAATAGCTGACCCCACGCAGTGTAATCGTGAACGTGTATGAGCGAGATGCAGGGATGGGTAAATTGCGCTTCTTGAGATTGTATTGTACGAGTAATTTGCTCTCTCGCAAACATTGGGAGACTGCCTATCCTTATTTGGGATATGGGAAATCCTATATCTCTATGTATGGACGTGAATAAGGCCCCAGGGACCGTATTGAAGTTTGTAACTACATTGGGATATTATATTATGGGATTTTCCATATCCCTAACCTAAAGCACGATTCACTTAGCAAGATATTAAGTATTTACGACAGAGGGGCTAAGCACAGCGCCCATTGCGTCCCGCGCCCCTCAGCCTAATGATGAGACTTTATTTTCGACTTCTGCGCATCGGAGGTCACTCTCCGCTCAAGATCCGTGCCGATGCCTGTTCTTAAATATAGGGTACCTAAGTACAAATACAATTTTCTTCTCTTCGTTCCTATGATGAAACCTCACGGCTCAACCACGATGTACCCCCCGCTGGTTGAGTCGGACCTTGAAATGCGCTATCTCCAGGTGCTGGCCAGTTCATCTACCTCTACGTGCCCATGCTGACCATGATCGTGGTCAACTGGCTGCTATTCCTGATGACGGCGTTCAACGTGTGGCGCCTGAGCCGCGGCACCGCCGTGCTGGACTCGCCAGCCGCTGGCAACCCCTCGGCGCATCGCACGCATCGACATCGGTCAGTGTTGCCACTTCGACTACAACTTGTACGCTTGACTAATATAGGAAGCTACGCCCATGCACCGACCCACTGGCGACGTCGTGTCTCCCCTCGACCAGCCGTTGAGCCGGAGCGGCGGCCGACGCCCGAGAGCGTTAATAAATATAGCTGCATAGGCTCGAGCTATGGGTTTGTGGCCTTCGGGGTGGAGACTCTGGGGTCATGGGGCAAAGGGGCGCTGGGGCTCCACAGGGAGCTAGGGAAGCGCTTGAGGGAGGCAACGGGAGACCCTCGCGCCGGCAGCTTTCTCGCGCATAGACTGGCTAATTGCCATACAGCGAGGGATAATGCTGCTTGCGTGATGGGAATTCTTCCGAAAGGCCCTAATATAGGTTTTTAGGTTCTTGTTTAGCTTTTAATTATTTTTATTCTGTAAATTGAAATGCTATTTGTAGTTTATTTTTATTATTTTTTAACTTGTTATTTTCTGAATAAAATGCCCAGTGCAGATTTTTATCTAGTGGATCATGATCTATTAAATTTTATTTTCATTACATTTGATGATATTTGTGAGGAGCATTCACATCCTTTTCTCTCGAGTGCGATTAGGCACTAACTACGTACGTATGTTAGAAGTCCACATAATTTAGGCACCTAGTAGGCGACGACCGATTATATAATAGGTCTGGTTTAGATTTGATATTGATATGGCTCTGTCTAGACAATTTTGTTTCCAGTGTCAGTGTTTTACTTTGAATACTTGTAAAGTAAAGTCACACTATTGTATTTCCATCACAGGTTCATGGTGTACCTCAAGTTGTCTGTCATAATGGGTGTGAGCTGGGTACTGGAGGTGGTCAGCTTCCTGGCGCCGGCATACCGCGTGTTCTACCTCACTGACGCCTACAACCTGCTCATTGGCTTGGCCATCTTCCTCATCTTCGTGTGCAAGAAGAAAATCTTCCACATGCTCGCCAAGAGGTATACGGATAGGTAATTCGATCCAGGCCCAGTTACTACACTCGACAGCAATGAAAACGGGGCACTTTGTATAGCATTTTCCATACAAAGCGACCCGTTTACATTGCTGTTGAGTTTATATCCACAAAACGCCTCGTTTTGGCTACGGACGGTAAAAATTTGACAGATTGTCAATGGAGCATATAGCAAATGTCAAATTTGACAGATATGTAGGTATATGGAGCATACCAAATGTCAAATTTTATCCTTCCGAAGCTAAAACGAGGCGTTCTGTGGATTTAAAAACGGGACGCGAAACAGTGACCTAGTTGACGAGTATTTGCTTTTTTAAGTAACTTACCTACGCCGAATCGAATAATTCTTACGTGATTAAAACAAATCCATAGTAATCCATATTATCCATATCCATACTAATATTATAAATGCCAAAGTAACTGTTAACTCTTCACGCTTCAACCCCTGGACCGATTGAGATGAAATTTGGCATGGAGACAGTTGGGGTCCTGGGAAAGGACATAGGCTACTACTTACTTCTTTTTATCCCGGACAAACGCATGGTTCCCACGGGAGCGCGATAACCGAATTCCACGCGGACGAAGTCGCGGGCAGAAGCTAGTATGAAATAATAGCACTGAGAAGTAGGTTGCCAAAATTGAAAAACTACACTTACAAACGGCTGTTTGTAGGCTGAGCAGGCCATAATTGATTCTAATCTGTGGTATGGGTATATGTTACATACAATTGCACTGATTTTCTAACATCCGCAAAAGCCCTGGCAAAATCGTGTAATTTAAGCGGCTAGATTTAAAGTTCATCTTGACGCGTGAGCGATCCTATAGGGAACAGGGAGATCCCTATTTTAAGACTTCGAATATAGCCCCAGGCTCGTTTGTCCTCCTATATAATAAAATACCTATTACACCATAATTTAGTTGTAGCAATTATAATTGCTAATTATCTATACCGCCAAAAACCTCTTTCACTCCTCCTATTCGAAAAGGAGTACTTGTTCCCCGCTTAGATTTTGCTCCCTCTCCATATCTGCCCCGCAAACAGGGAGCAAATTAATATTTTGCTCTCTAGGGAGCAAAGTACGATTTTGTTCCCTGCTGCTACTGGTTTTCTCATAGGAGGAGTGAAAAATAGAGTGTGCAACACGGTGGCAAAATTATTTAAACCTTGGGTGACATAGCGTGAATCCCTTGCTAGCTCAAGATTCCACGGAATCGGAATTATTCTGGAATCTTTTGCGTCGCTCTGGATTCAATCCGTCACCTGCGGTAAGTAAAATATGCCATTTTGCTCCCTAGTCACACAATCTACTTTTTTTTTTCAAGGACCCGTTTCGCGGACCGGCAGTGGTTCCCGTACTCAAACAGCCGATCCAACAGCTGCTCCTCAGAGTCCGACGCCAGCCAAGAGACGACTTCCCAGCTGATCTGCTCAAAACCAACTGGAATCACTTACTCTTAAAAAACATAACTATACTTTACGTTTCATAATTTATAAGTAGGTACTTAGCTATATAATATAAGTAGCAAATTGAACACACGGAAGACCATTATGTGCCAGAGTCACGATCCTCAGCAGTGAGGAAACCATTTAGAAGGATTTTTTTTTAAATTTATCGACTTAGTTGAAGCCGAGGCGAATATGCGAAAAATTGGAAATGATTTATATTTAGGTACATACAGGTATTTGTTTTATAGTTACCATCAAATATAGTTTCCCAGATTGGAAACGTCATGGTGTATAAGCCCGGTCGCACACATAAGAAATTTTCTGTCAGAAAAATACTGACGCCCGCCGGAAGATATCCGGAACATTGATCTATTGTAAGTAAGGATTCACAATCAGCCGGAGAAAAATGGCCCCGATGGAAAAGCTCGGGCACCCGTTTGGCCTTCGTTATAAAGAGGCGTTATTAGAAGCATAGAGGCGTTAGCATATTGGAAGGTATTTTCTAATGTCAGTTTGCTCCATATATTTTGACTGGTCGTCCACTATTCGTCCATATGTTGTTACTTATTATAGGTCAATGATCCGGAAGGATTTGTAAAACAAATATTTGGCAGATCAACACCACTCAACACTATGGTCGGGGATTATACTACACCTATGGCCGCATCGTCGGCACGCGTCAGACGCATCGGCCGCAGCCGCAAGCCGCAGCGTTCGATCGGAGACAACCAAAACCAACCTTTAAGCTTAGTCTATTATATCAATTCATCAAGCAAATAATAGTAGTTTATGTAAATGCTACATAATAAAGGCCCTTAAAACACGAGTGGGGTTTCATAATAATATCGCACGAGTGTTTTAAGGCCTAATTATGTACAGTGTACTAATTATGTATGTGTATGCAACACAGCTTTATCTACACTCATCTTATAAATCCTCTAAGATGCTTCAAAATCTGTCCACAATGGCGGCAAATGCAGCAATTCGATCAATTGTCTCACTCTCATACTAAATAGAGCCGACATTTTAATTTGGAACAAACTTTCGCTCTGACTGACTGAAGAATATAAGAATGAAGAATATGTCTAAACCATAAAAAATAAAATCGGTCGATAAATTCCGTTTGTCATTATTATAAGTACCGTAAATACCTATGTATAGATTGATACGACACATCAGATTCCTCGGCGCCTGAAGAAAGTGATGAAAATGCTACTTAATAAAAATATTTCAAGCGACGTTCTATTTTATTTAATTTTATAGGTTCCGCAGATTCCTGCCCTATCTGTCGAAAGTAAGGTTTAAATTACCATTCACTAATAGTTGAACTTGGAACCTTGTCTCTTTCATAGCTTTGACAAACCGAAAACATCGTAGTACGGCTACTCGACGACAGATGGTGACACAACTAATATCTTTTCCATAAGCCTTTTAAACACAGTCTATTATTCATATCCATACTAATATTATAAATGCGAAAGTAACTCTGTCTGTCTGTCTGTCTGTTACCTCTTCACGCTAAAACGGCTTGACCGATTGACTTGAATTTTGGTATAGATATAGTTAGAAGCCCGAGGAAGGACATAGGATAGTTTTTATCCCGGAAAAACGCATAGTTCCCGCGGGAGCGCGATAACCGAATTCCACGCGGGCGGAGTCGCGGGCAGAAGCTAGTTGCTTAATATACACATCTTATTAATTTTGTCGTAGTTACGTAATTTGTGTTACCAACTTTCCGCTATTAGCCGGAATTCTTGGATTTAGAAGGGGATAGGTACTTAATATAATAATAATATCCATATCCATATTCATATTATAAATGCGAAAGTAAGTCTGTCTGTCTGTCTGTCTGTTACATCTTCACGCTTCAACCGCTTGACTGATTGAGATGAAATTTGGCATGGAGATAGTTGGGATCCCGGGAAAGGACATAGGCTACTTTTTATCCCGAAAAAGCGCATAGTTCTCGCGGGAACGTGATAACCGAATTCCACATGGGCGAAGTCGCGGGCAGAAGCTAGTAATTATGTGTGATTTATAACACTTATCAGGGATATCTAGTATTTAATATTTTCTGCTTTTGTTTCTATGAAATCGGACTTAAGAAACATCGCCATTTTAAGATATTTGGTTCAATTCTTACGTCATCATTTCAGCCGAAGGACGTCCACTGCTGGACATAGGCCTCCCCAAGGATCATCCATCAATTCTTACGTATGGTGCACAAACTTGGTCTTTGACAAATTCTCAGAAGTGTTTCTTAAACAACGTTTGCTAAAGAAAGATATGGAGCGCAGCATACTGGGGATGAAAGCTCACATGCCGCTTCAGAAATACCATCTTAAGCTCCAAGACCCTATAGCCGCCGATGTAGCCCTGACACCCCGCTAAGCTAAAGTGGGACACTACAGGTCAGGTCAATATCAAACACTTAGCACATCACTATTCTTGCACTGACTACTAACATTCGAATGTCTAACAACTGATTGAATATATTTATTTATTTTATTTATTTTATTTCAGAGACAAACAGTCGTTTACATAAATTTAAGAAATACATATTAACTTAATTATAGACCTATAGTCCCCTATATTAGGTATATAAAAGGCAAAACTTAAGAGAGTAATGATTCTTAAAGTGAATACTAAGCGACAAATAACCATTAAAAATGAAAAAGGGTGCTTAAATGCTATTAATAACATTAAACTAAATATTTGGATACATTTTTCTTAAATACCGGCAAGGATACATTAAACAAATCTATGTCTGTAAGTTTTTCATTATAAAGGGTACATGCACGTCTGATATAAGAATTTCTCCCGTAACAGGTATTACTCTTGGCAACGGAAAATAAACTTTTCTTACGACAGGCTCGTTCACGCCTGAGGGGCACGCGAATAGATATGCTCTGCAACAACGCAGGGACTTCGACAATATTGTGTAAGATTTTAAATAGAAATATAGCATCGTTACAGTCACGACGCAGTGTTAAAAGTTGAATTTTGTTCCTAGCAGCTGACAATTCGTATTCAACGTAGATGTGGCCAGTTCTGTATTCAAGAGCTTTGACAAATTTTCTTTGTACCTTCTCAAGTCTCTCAATATGAACCATATAAAATGGATGCCAAACAGTAGATGCATACTCCAGACGGCTCCGAACATAGCTGTTAAAAAGCAATTTATAAGTAAAGATTTGTTTAAACGGCTTTCCAACTCGCAAAATGAAACCCAACTGTTTATACGCTTTACTAAGGATGTTGTCGATATGCGGCACGAAGGTGAGTTTGGAGTCAAGGATGACACCAAGGTCTCGGATCTGCGTAACTCGAGTTAAACTTTCTTTTTAATATAGAAGTAGATCAATTTTATTACACAGAACTTTCAGTCAAGATAGCTTTGTCAGGTTTTTTAAATTTAGTCAATGACAACCCCAGTTGTAATACGGCTACTGGACGAAAGATGGCGCTAAGTGTTTTGAACAAATGATAGAAAACTTGAGTATTTGCATAATACGGTTGAATTTAGCCTGGCACTTTGGCGTGAAATTGTCAAAAATAACGTCTCGCAATTTTTATTCAATATTATAAAAAATAAGGTCACCTGTGATATGAAATATTACTTGAACCTGCATTTTTGTATCTACTATGATTTCGACATGCCAAAATATTGTGCAATATGGCATTTTCAAAGCGATATTAATATTTTTTGCAACTGACGTCGGCGTATGTATATATATCTGTCACGGTAGTGCTAAGCAGACTAACGTCAGGCGCGCTTCAAAGCTGTCGCATCGGACCTTATGTTGGCGCGCAGGGAACGCCCACTTGACATTTCCTCCTAGTTTATTTTTCCATGCAAAATTTGGCCACAGAGGTAGTTCCAGTTATTAATTAGTACTACTTCCTTGACCCTTGCAAAGTAAGAGTGTGCGCCCAAAGGGTGACTTTTGTCGCCGTGACAAAAAAGTTTCTGTCACCTCAAAAGTCACGTCTCCATAGCGAACTGAAGAAAAAGTCACCCGTGGGCGCATCTCCATGCATCTCTTTGAACTTGACCGAGTGACAAAACTATCGCCGGCGCAAAAGCTTCCCGTGGGCGCACTATCTAAAAACTGTCACTCAGCTGTCACTGTCAGTCTTTTGATAGCTCCGAATAATCGTTGAGAATGGGACCCCAAACGTGATGACAGCTTGTCTACGAAGCCTAGTTATGATAAATATTTTAACTTCATAACAAAAAGGAATGCTCAAAGCATTAATTTATTCCAATTAATTATTATGTAATGTTCAAGCTATTTTCATACAAAATAAATAAAATTATTTAATAAACTAAAATATATAAAATTTCTGAGTATTTATAAGATAGATAATGTGCGTGAGCAGTCTTCGTAAACTCATATTGCTTTTGTAGCATGATTGATTTTTCTCCAACCAAATTCTGCTCATTGCTCTGAAGTGCCCAGCTGTTCGACTGCAATATCTGCATTGCGCTTGCCTGAACTGAATGCACTTGTAAAAACTTCCACCCGAACTAAGTCCCTGGATTTCAGTCATAATGTCGACCTCAGTAGACGAAAGGTGTGTAACGAACGAGTAATGAATCTAAGGTATTCTGTGACCATCAAAATTTGTTTTTGCACGTTGTTATTTCAGGGTTACTGATGAAGTGGAAGCTTTGGAGGCTATTTTGATGGATGATGTGGTCATAAAGAGGGTGGACGACGGGCCCCGCGTGATTGAGACGGTGGTACACCCCTCCACGGGTGATGACACTGAACAGCAGTACGTTTGCGTGACTTTGGAAGTCAGATTGACCGAGGGCTACCCCGATAGCAGTCCTGAGGTGACACTGCGGAACCCTAGAGGACTGGACGACTCATTGCTCGCAGCCATCAATTCACAAATCAAAGAAAAGTTGGTTGACTGCCTTGGGCAACCTGTAGTTTTTGAACTTATTGAGGTAAGTTTACATTAATTTTGATATAACATTTATCTTTATTCTATGTACGTGATCACATTAGGGCATTTATGTTACATTTCTGTTATCTAGGTAGGTACATGAATTGAAGCACCACTCCCCACTAATTACTGAAATATGTATTATGATTGAAAGTGATGAATGTAAAGAAAAATTATTTATAGTAAATAAATGTGCCCCCATTTTCTTTATTCTAAATTGGTTTACTTACTGTAAAGTAGAACACTATTTTCAATGTGATTTTATTTATATACATATAACATTATTTAAATGTATTTCATATTTATGATATTACTAGCTTCTGCAGTTTTTCTGGGATAAAAAGTAGCCTACGTCCTTTCCTGGGACTTCAACTATCTCCATGCCAAATATCATCCAAATCGGTCCAGCGGTTGAAGCGTGAAGAGGTATGGATTTGATTGACAAACTAAACAAGCTTTATACATTTACTATGTTTTCAGTTAATCCGTGAGAATCTTACGGAGAGCAACCTGCCAAGCGGTCAATGTGTGATCTGCCTTTACGACTTTACGGAGGGAGATGTGTTCATCAAGACGCAATGCTACCATTACTTTCACAGCCGCTGCCTGGCCAGCCACCTGATCGCTGGCCGCAAGTACTACCAGGAAGAATTGGAGAAGCTTCCCAATTGGCAACAGATGCAGGCACCTCCTTATCAGGTCCGTTGATGCAACTCATTGGTAAAACTTCAAAAATCAATTAGTCTATCAGCTCTAGCGCTTGCTAGCCCATTGCTGAGAACAAGTCAATTTTCAAAATGTCAATTACATTTAAACAATATTGAATTATATGCCTAAGTTATTAACTTTCAACAGAGGTGCCAGTTTTGTGCTTGAATGATTTTAAAGTTGCAATAGCTTAGGTAGGTATATTGAATCACCCAAGCAAAGAATGAGGGCCACCACATTCCTGCTCAAATGTGCTCACCAGTTTTTTACCAACCACAAAAAAAAACCTACAAAACTTGCTTTGAATGCTGATTCCGTGGTTAAAGGTATCGTCACAATGTTTTGCTTGACCCCGTATACAGCTAAAAAATGCCGTGAAAATTTCGGTTTATGGTGCTCACCAGTTTGAGTGTGAGGTGTCAATGTCAAAGATTGTCTATTCTATTCTATATAAATTAATGGCTTCTGTCTTGGACACTTCGCCAATATCAAAGTAAGGGCCACAGGCCTGCAAGTTGTTCGGTAATAAAGGTAAATGTACGGTGTAAATGATTAATAAAATAAAATTGGAGAGACTCAACAAACGTCAACGTCCATCTTGGGCGACGGCCATTGAGAATCCTCTCTCAAAGATTGTCATTACATACAATAATGTCGATGTCGTTGTGACATTTGACGTTTCGGAAACCTCAGTGTTGCCAATTTGGCGTATAATATGGCAGATACATGCTAAATTGCCAACACTGCATCTCATGCGACTCAAGCTCCTTCACAGTGACGTTCACTGAAGTAAAATTTTCGAGAACCGCATACAAACAGCCTTGAAGCCGTGGTGGCCTTGTGGTTTGGCCTGCCGCCTCTCATGCAGAGGGTCGGGGGTTCGATTCCGGCTCGCACCTTTAAGTTTACTTATGTGCGAAATTCAATTTCAATTCACCACTGAGCTTTTCGGTGAAGGAAAACATCGTGAGGAAACCAGCACGCATCTGCGAAGTAATTCAAAGATGTGTGTGAAGTCCGCAATCCGCACTGGGCCCGCGTGGGGACTATAGCCCAAACCCTCTTGTGATGAGAGGAGGCCTGTGCCCAGCAGTCGGACGCAAATAGGCTGTAGTAGTAGTAGCATACAAACAGCCAAGAAATATTTTATTTGGTGTATTTTTATTTTATTTATATCAATAGACAAATCTCAAACAAAATCTTAGTCTATCTTCTCAAGCAAATGGGTGTAAGAAGCGCTGGTAAATTCTTTTTCTGACATGTAAGTGCCACTATGTGGCCAATTTGCTGCTTAAATTATTGAATTTTGAATATTAGGCTGACTACAAACAAAGATGTCCTGTATGGTTTTTAATAGCAAATAGAATAGAATTTTCATTTCAACATACAATGTGGTGGAAGATATATCGTTGTATAAAGTCAAAACAGCAGTTCATTTACTAATATATTCAGAACAATAAGTGTAATAATTAATATTCCACAGCAAACATGTCCAGTGTGCCGCTGCACTCTCTCCTGTGATGTAGATGCTCTGAAAAAGGCGCCAGCGCCCATGGAATCCATCACCGCTCCGCCATTTTGCCTTACAGCAGAACTGAAGGTAAACCAAGAATCTTACACGAGAGTTTATTCGTTAATCTGGCAGATTTAAGTTTACATTTTCAGCCCTTATATAAGGCCAGGGACAAGCGAGCGTTTTGACGATATTTTAGTGTGAGCTATACCTGAATCCCATACTATTTTTTTTACCAACCACAAAAAAAAACCTACAAAACTTGCTTAGAATGCTGATTCCGTGGTTAAAGGTATCGTCACAATGTTTTGCTTGACCCCGTATACAGGTAAAAAATGCCGTGAAAATTTCGGTTTATGGTGGTTTGGCATTTCAAACTGAAGTCTATGGCTACAACAAAAACTTCTCATCTCATTCTAGCAGGGCTTAAGTCAAAAATTACGTTACGTTTACACTATAGTTAACACGGTTTTATTTAAAAGTAATGAACAAAAAAAAAAAAATATGGAATACATGTACAAAAAATTTTTCGAAAATTAAATGTTGTCAATTGTACACGAGTTTTTATCTCCCCCAGGCATTGCAGTTAAAGATGGCGGCTCTGCTCTCCCAGCAGATCGCCAAGGGCGGCGTGGTGGGGGTGGGGGACTGCGGCCCCCCACCGCTCACCATCACCTCCCCCGAGGACGGCCATGTAAGTCACAGCACAGTATTGGCAGCGTGCACGATGACAGTTGGCGGCACAATATGCAACTATACTCTTTGGTCGACGGACTATGGACCATCTAATAAGTGGAACTAACTCTGTGAAGTCCTTTTAAATTTTTCCTACTATTTAATAAAATAGACATGTCAAAAAAAAATGTCGATCGTGTCAATGTCACTGACATTTAAAGTTTTGGAGACCTCGGTGTTACCCATTTAGCGTAAAATAAGGCGTATAATGTGCTAAATTGGCAACACTGAACTTCACACGACACAAGCACGACGAATTCTTGGCCTTTTTGTGTCAAATGTCCTTCGATGTTTATTTATCAATGTAACAGGAGGCAAGTAACGGGTCCGGGAGCGCTCCGGCCGACGCAAAGCCAGAGTTGAGCGCCCACACTGGGCCCAATGGGCAGGCCTCCAGCGACGCGCCTGCCTCGCCGCAGCGGTATCGCGGCCCGTACAGGTGCGTACCTTTCACTCGGACGTACAGTCGAGTTCGCCAATATAGGCACTGGTCCCACCGCGAGCGAGTAAGCTATGAACTATCGGCTATTTTCTAGCTCAAGAAACGAACAAAAGATAATCGCTTTCGTGTAAATAAAAGAGAGAGATATATAATTATAGTTCATAGCTGGCTTGTTCACACCGCCGGCGAAGACACTCTCCCACCGCCCGGCGAGTAAGCGATAATTCCATACAATGTTTACTAGCCGCCCCGCTGATTGTCAACTGTTTCTAGTACATAATTTTACTAGTTGATAGCCGAGCTCGCTGATAGTTGGCGGTGGGACCACTGTTTACTAGTTGACCGCCGCAATAAAAGCTATCGACTATAAAACTAATAATAACGAGTAATCGCCCGTCGCACGCAAACACTCGCTTATAGCTCAGCGTCTAAACTCGCTCGCACACTAGTTTGTAGTTTATAGTTTCACTCGCTTATAGTTTGTAGCCGGCGGTGGGACCAGTGCCATATACACACATTTGCACCTTACCACGTTGTAATAAGGTCCAAAAGTGTACACATATTAATGAACTCGACTGTACCATAGAAAAAGCAAGGTAAACCTAAAATGGCAACCTTCATACAAATCAACGTATGCCGGAAATAAGTGTTAAATGCGATAATAGATGTCGCTGCCTAGCCCGCATGTAATCTTGAACTCCCAAGATCGCCATCTAGATGGCGCTGTACGGCGAAGTATGAAAATTTGAAGCCAGGGGCTATTGCCGATGTACGCCGTAATGTGAGAAGATTGACAGTCCATATATTTAACTTGTCTCTGGACTGAGAGCCACCGAATTTTCACTCACCACTGGCTTTGAAGACTGCATTCGAGGTGGTGATTTGAGGGACGTGTAGCTGTCAACGTCAAACCGCGCTAAATTGCCAATAGTTGCCTTGGCCGGCACTAACGCCACTAGCTGGAGTTTATAAACAAAAGCCTGTAGTGTTATTAAAGTGTTTTTTTTTTTTATATATTTAATTCTTATATCAAGGAAAATTTAAAGACAGTCAAGCAATTAGCCATTCGGCTACCACCGTCTTACCCGCTAGATAAACTGCTTCCAAATTGCAGTGCTTGCCACATCAATGCATTCGCAATCTAACGCATCCCTATATTTTTTTTATTTATTTATTTATTTAAACTTCATTGCCTGCCTGTGTGCTCTTGCCAACCAACGTCATAAAAAAGAATGATCATTATGACGGTTCGCGGCGAATTGAATGGCAAAATTAGCGATTTTAACTATCTCACCGTCACTGTTAGCCCCACTTGCACCAACGGTTTAACCGCTTAACGTAGGTTAAGAGGCTAACCTGAGGTTAGCGGCTTGCTACAAGCGGGGCTAAGTCGATTAAAGGAATCGATCCTTAATGATTG
>OZ020279.1:12267648-12308326 GCA_963971205.1 Aethes cnicana | reverse complement strand
TCAATTCCGGAATTTCCGATATTGAGGGTCTCAATTCCGGAATTGTAATATCGGAAAAAAGCTCCGAGATTCCGGTATTTCGAAATTCCGGAATTCCGGAATGCAAGCCCTACTCATATCCCCAGCCTTTTCAAAACTTTGTATAATTTATCTGAACTACAATCGATTTTTTTTCAATTTCTCGGATATTAAACAATTGTGTTTATTTAGATTCTGCATTAAAACCAGTCGAATCTTTTCCTTTCTCGAAGCAAAACAATGACTAAGTAATAAGTTCTTATCAAGGCTCCATTACTGGAATAATGCTTAAAGCAATAAATAATTACATTATTTTATTAATTAAGTATATTTTCCTTTAGTCATGTAAGACTATCAGTTCCGAGTACTGTTTGTTATTATGAGCTAGTAGTAAGGATTCGTGCGTTCTGGCTCAAAACTTTGAACTGTCCTATAGCCGTGGGGTGTGAATGCACAAACGCATCGTGGTGTGTAAAATAGAGCTGGCGTTTTTTTTAGAGGCGTTTTTCTCTACTTCCTTCATGCACCTGCTTTTCTTACGATGACAAACTTGCTTTCGTTTAAATTTCAAATAACGCCTCACAAACTATATAGTGCATCACTTTCACTCAGTGGAAAACGATATAGGACATCTCTGTCACTCATCGCAAACGATATAGGGCATCTCTTTCACTCTGCAGCAAACGATATAGTGCGTCTCTGTCACACACATAAATATCTCCCTAATGATTGCTGGACTTATCCATCATTAGGCTGTTATCGAACACACCTAAACCCGTATTTTGATATAAAACTTGATTATTTTATTATTATTATTATCTTTGGTTTCATGTTTTCCATGATTTTTAGGAATTTAAATGTGTTCACGGTTTGTTTAGTAATTAACCCAAACAAGAACCCAAATGATCTATTATCATTTCTAAATCAAACAAGATTTTTAACTATCGGACTATGGACCGGTTTGTTTAGTAATTTACTAGAAAGACGACAAATGATCAGTAAATATTTCGAAATCAAACAAGATTGTTAATTGTCAACTGTTCTATATAAAGGTATAACCTTTCGTCTTATTCCATACATCATCAGTTGGCATCATGTCGGTAAGTCGTTATTATTTCATTTAATATTGTTAGTGTGTATAGTTGAGTCATAGAGATTTATAACGAATTTTTTTTTGCAGAACTCTCCATCAAATATGATTAACACTGAAGACTACACATTTAAGCATTATTATTATCCCGTATCAGATGACAGCCTGCAATGTGAGCAAGAAGAACCACTCAAACGAAAACTAAACACATCATCAGATATTGGTGTGTTCTTTGATCAACCAAAGCCGAAGAAAAAGAAAAATCGGTCTTCCACCATCGGACAAGGCTGCAAAGGAGGTGGTATATCATATATATCAACAAACAAGGACGACATCACGAATTCAACACATCTTATAAAAATAGAAATTTTCGATCTGAAGAAACTAGCCAACGTTCCCGAAAGTGAACATTGGAAATACGCAGATGTGCGTGTAAAATATTACAATAAGGAAAAAACCAAACACATGCAACAAGTGAAGGATATTATTTACAAAATAACCAAGGAAGTCGCCGAATCCGATGAATGTAAAAAATATCATTTTAATTCTTAACACGTATTTTAAATCACCAATGTAATAAATTAAGTATTCTTAATATAAGTTATAAAACTATTTTTTATTTGTTTCACTCACTATGGTCATTACCTTCAATAAAAGTAGCTTTCTCAATCTATTAAGTAATCAGAAATTTCATTGGCTAAATGACCGATACCATATTAACTAACGATGTACTTAAGCACTACGCCAAACATGATGTTCGTATAAATCTCGAACTAAAACATAATGTTCAGTACTCACATTTGAGACTTTGTGTTGGATCAACCTAATACTTGAACTATATCCTCAACATGGAAGACAAAGAAGAAGGACTGGAGCGCAGCATGGTTGATTTGTGTGTCGAAATAGAAACTATTGAATTCGTAAAAAGCACCTCACAAAGCTTTTGGGATTTATGCGGCTTTGAAAATGATAACGTGAGAAATGAGAAAACTTTAAATCGGTAAGACGAATTCTAAGTTGTTATCTTTATATAATAATTTATATCATTGTCCTAGTACCAATAACACAAGCTTTAGCTTACTATGGGACTAGGTCAATTTGTGTGAATTGTTCTAAGATATTTATTTTATTAATTTATTTTATTGTTTTAGAGTTACTGTACAATCCGGAAGTGGGCTCAAAAGAAAGGCTCATATGGAAGCAGGACCATCAAAACTAAAACGTAAAGTTGAAGCAGACATTGCAAAAGCGAGCTCGTCGGGTGCTGTTAAAGCTGATGAAAATAATGAAGAAAAGACCTTATGTGAAGTGTGTAATACCTGGGTAAGACGAAAATATTTTACGAATCATTTAAAAAGTAATATGCATAAAAACAAAGTGATTGAACAACACACCCATGAATTGAGCAATGTTAGTTTAATTAACTCCGCATTTGGGTCTCGAGTTCGTACATATAGAATAGTATCAGAAAATCCAGAGGTAGAATTAGAAACTCCTGAAATCTTTTTTGAGTCCATTCAAAGCCAAATCCAGTACTTGCTTAAAGAATGTCTTGATGATTTAACAATAATAAAAGTTAACTTTCTAGTACATGCAGAATTTATACAAGAAACCAAAGATTTGAAAAACACTTTTGACTTTCAATCTTTCAATTATAATTATTGTATTGGAGATGATTTTGAACCTTTTATCACAACAGTGAAAAATAGTCTATGTTCGCGTATGAGTGAATTTGAAAAAAAAGATAGTGGCTGGAGTCTAAAGAAAATTTTATTTGTAGACATTAATGTAAATAAATTTAATCCCCTAAAAGGATCGTCATATTTAGATTTACCAAATGATATAAAAAGTAAAAAAGCGGTAATAAATGTTCAAAATAACGATCACGAATGTCTCAAATGGGCCTTGTTATCCGCCATGTTCCCCGTTAGTAAAAATGCAAACCGAACAACAGCATATTCACAACATCAAAACAAGTTAAAGTTCACGGATATTAGTTTCCCCGTAAAATTAAGCGACATAAAAAAAGTAGAAACTTTAAACAACATTAGCATCAATGTATTTGGATTAGAATATAACAGCATTTCAAAAACAAACAACATAGTAGGACCTTTGCACTTTACCAAATCAAGGAAAGAGAAACATATAAATCTATTGTATTTAGCTAATGGTAATTCCGGTCATTACTGCTTCATCAAAAATTTATCGCGGTTAGTCAATAAGCAATTAACCGGTCGTCATGATGCAGTCCACATTTGTGATGGTTGTCTTTTGTACTTTTCTACAGAAGAAAAGTTAAAAGGCCATCAAAGTTATGATTGCACTCATGTTGTAACAGAGCTTCCAAACAGTACAAAGGTTAAAAAAAATTGGTTTAACGGTAATCAACCAACCAACAAAATCTTATTTGATCAGTTTCAAAGAAAACAAAAACTACCATTTGTAATCTATGCAGATTTTGAATCTTTTCTTAAACCAATCGTTACATGTGATCAGGACCCTACCCAATCATTTACAAATAACGTACATGAACATGAAGTATATAGTTACGGGTACTATGTGAAATGCTCATACGATGATAGTCTTTCAAAATATCGCACTTATACTGGACCTAACTGTGCAAAACATTTTATGGAAAGTATAACCAGAGACATAACTGAGATACAACGTAAGATTAGTTTTCAAAAAACTCCTAAGGTTTTGTCGCCATCTGATGAAGAACTAATTAGTAAAACAAAAACATGTTTCATATGTAACACTGATTTACAATTAGACCGCGTTGAACATTATCACTGGGGAACTGGTGTTTTCGAAGGATTAGCTCATTCGTTATGTAGTTCAAAGTATACAACTCCCCGCTTTGTACCAATATTTTTACATAACTTAAGCAATTACGATGCTCATTTTATCGTACATGCATTAAATTTTGAGGAAGGTCAAGTGGAAATCATTCCTCAAAATAAAGAAAAATACATTTCCTTTTCAAAAAAAGTACAAATATTTGGTCGAGAAATCACTTTACGGTTTTTAGATTCCTTCAAATTTATGTCAGCAAGCTTAGACAATCTTTCTAAAAATCTCAAATTAGATCAATTCGATGAATTGAAGAAACAATTTCCACGCCAAGAAGACTTCATGAAGTTAATAAGGAAAGGGGTTTTCCCTTACGAATTCGTTAAATCTTATGATTCATTAAAAGCTACATCATTACCTTCTCAAGACGAATTTTACAATTCTTTATGTGATAGCGCTATTTCTAATGATGATTACACTCATGCTAAAGATGTGTGGAAGCATTTTAGATGCAAGACAATGCTGGACTACTCAAACTTATACTTAAAAACAGATGTAATGTTGCTAACAGATGTATTTGAAAATTTCCGCAAAATCTGTTTGCTAACATATGATTTGGATCCATCACATTTCTACACAGCACCCGGATTAAGTTGGGATGCAATGTTAAAATATACCAATGTCGAGTTAGAATTACTAACTGAATTTGATAAAGTCTCGTTTGTTAAGTCAGGTATTCGAGGAGGTGTATCACAATGTAGTAATCGGTATGCCAAAGCTAATAATGAGTATTTAGAAGAATATGAACCTAAAGAACCAAAGTCCTATCTAGCATACTTTGATGCTAATAATTTGTATGGATGGGCTATGTCACAATATTTACCGATAGGAGACTTTGAGTGGGTGAATAACGACATTGATTTTAATATTGAGGATACTTGTGATTATGGCTACATATTAGAGGTCGATCTCGATTATCCTGACTCATTACATGATTCACACTCTGACTTACCTCTTTGTCCAGAAAACATTGTGATAGGTAATTGTAAAGAACGAAAATTAGTTCCAAATCTAAACAAAAAAACCAAGTACATTATACATTACAGAAACCTGAAACAGTGTTTGGCATTAGGGTTACAATTAAAAAAAATCCATAGAGTACTAAAATTCAAACAAAGTCCATGGTTGAAGAAATATATTGATTTGAATACACGTTTACGAACAAAAGCAAAAAGCGATTTCGAAAAGGATTTTTTTAAATTGATGAATAATGCAGTATTCGGTAAAACTATGGAAAATATTGAAAAAAGAGTAAACGTAAAATTGGTTACACACTGGGAAAGTAAGGGTAAAGTGCAAGGTGCTCAAGCCTTAGTTGCAAAACCTGAATTTCATAGCTTAAGCATATTTTCAGAAAATTTGACGGCCATTCAGTTGCATAAAACCAAATTGTACTACAACAAACCCATTTATTTAGGTTTTTGTATACTAGATATCTCAAAAACATTAATGTATGACTTCCACTACAACTACATGAAAAAAAAATTTGAAAATAATGTTACATTACTTTACACGGACACTGACAGCTTAATATATCAATATTTCACGGATGATTTCTATTTATCTATTAAACCAGACTTATCTCAATTTTTTGATACGTCCGACTACGCGGTAGATAATATCTTTGGTTTCCCTCAATTGAACAAAAAGAAGCTTGGATATTTCAAAGACGAAAACAATGGTAAAATATTAAAGGAATTTGTAGGATTAAGATCAAAAATGTATGCTATGATAGTAGAAGATAAATTCACCGCAAAAGCAAAAGGTGTAAATAAAACTGTAACGAAAAAAATGAATATGGAGGATTACAAATGTTGTCTTTTCAACAAAACAATACAATATTCAAAAATGTATAGATTTAGATCATTAAAGCATGTAATTTTTACTCAAAATATTAATAAAACCAGCCTCTCGTACAATGATACTAAACGGTATATTCTTCCGAGTTCTACTAATACATTAGCATGGGGACATTATAGTTTAAGAAATATCCAAAATTGATTTTTTCATGTTATTATATTAATAATTATGACTAAATGGTATGTTTTTCTAATGTATTTGTGTTTATCCCTATAACTGACTGAATTTGTATATTCCTAAAGTACATTAATTAATACTTGTTTATGTGTGTAGACCTAAGTGTTTGTTGTAAGTTTCTATTTTGTAATAAATTTATGTATAAGTTAGAATCTAACTCTAAAATGAATTCATAAAGATGTGTGTAAATTAAGGTTAAGTATGTAAATATGGTTATGAAATTAAAGTTAATTAGTAATAAGAAATAGTTTCTAATGAAGTCGTTACATAAAAATAAAATACTTCAAGAATGTTATTTTAACTTGGTTATTTTAATTTCAAAAGTGACCTTCTTGAAGAAAGACGTGCTGACAGCTTACTCATAAGATAATGATTCATTTTGTTCATCCATTTACTGCTATAGTTGCTGGTCCAAGTAGTTGTGGAAAATCATGCTTTGTAACAAATTTTTTAAATGATGTGAATTTGGTTTGCACTCAATCATTTCAAAATGTAATATGGTGTTATGATGAAATGCAACCATTATATAATTTAAAGAATGTTAATTATTATCAAGGTATTCCAGACTTAAGCATGTTTGATGGTAAACGACCTCAACTTCTAATTATAGATGATTTAATGAGAGAATCAGATAGTCGAATTGTTGATATTTTTACTAAAGGTAGTCATCATCGAAATTTAAGTGTTTTTTACATAACACAGAACCTATTTCATCAAGGGAAAGGACAGCGTGATATATCATTGAACGCTAATTACATTGTTTATTTTAAGAATCCAAGAGACAAAACTCAAATAAGATATTTAGCACGGCAAGTTTACCCCGAAAATTCCAAATTTGTAGAGGAAGCTTATAAAGATGCAACAAAAGGTGCGCATGGATATTTAATGATTGACCTTAAACAGGCTACAGACGACCAGTATCGATTCAAAACAAATATATTTGCATCATATTCTACAGTTTATATACCAAAAAATCGGTTTAAATAGCATACACACTGATAGTTTCAATCATTCTAGCAGTATGCATGAAAGAGTTACAACACACCAGCATCTACTCAAAGCCTTACAAACACTCAAACCAAAATATCGAAAAAATATTCTAAAAGCCTGTAGTAATGAAGAAGTAAACGTTATTTGTGAATGTATTTACAACATTTTGAAAGGTAAAATACCACTTCATAAAAAAGAAAAAAAACATTTGAGTAAATACAAACACATTTTACGAAAATTGATTTCAAAAGGTAAAAATAAAATACGGAAAAATATTATTGTGCAAAAAGGTGGAGCATTTTTACCAATTATATTAGGAGCAGTGATTAATGGTTTATTAGGTTCCATTATTAATTAATCATGCAACATGCAAAAAAAATGTTACTTGTTGAACCTGAATTAATTGATCGACTCAAAACGAATCATGGAAATGTTTCAGAAAATACCTTATCACGTTTAGATAGTGAAATGCAATTGATTTTAAATAGTAACGTAAACGACCGTGAAAAATGGGCGCTGTATTCTCAAACCTTACAAAGATACTTACATGCTGCTGAAGAGGTAAGAAAACCTCTAAAATTATCAATATTGACTGATACTGAAGATGAATCAACAAAGTTAAATAATTTTCCTCATAAAGAAGAGATACATGAAGATCCAACTGCAGTTGTTAAACACCCTCCACCAGAAGTAGATGCTACACCACAAAAGTCAGAAGCAATTATAAATCAGTATACCCCATCTTACATACTAAAACAAATTCCTAAAACGTATAAAACAAGAGGTGAGATTTTGCTTGATCACATTATAAGAAGTAAGCCTAAAATTTGGTGGAAAGAGGGAGGAGAAGTAGTAGTAAATAATGAAGTTTTATCAGGTAGTAACATATTTGATCTAGTAAGTGATACTGTGAGACCACTTAAACGTTCTAAACCGTTGGGTTGGGAAAAATTTGTTTCAACATTAAAGGACCTAAATGTACCTTTGTCATGCATTGGCAATCCTTCTTCTCTTGAATTTATTCATCGTCTGCACACAAGTGAAGACGCAGAAAATTCTACAAAAGAATTAAGAACTTCAACACCAATCTCTTCAAATCCTAAAAAAACACCAAACAAACAAATACATTGGGAAAGATGGGATCCGTACTAGATCTAACTAAGATATACTATGATGTTTCTCATCCTGCTGGTTTTAGTAATATTAACCAATTAACAAAAGCCATGCATGGTAAGATGACACGTGACGAAGTTAAAAATTGGTTGCAGTCTCAGGATACTTACACGCTTCATAAACCTTCTCATAAACGTTTTCCAAGAAATAAATATATTTTATCTAATTATAACGAACTTTGGCAAGCTGATTTGAGTGACATGCGTACCTATAGTAAATATAATAACGGATACAAATATATTTTGTGTGTTATTGATGTATTCAGTAAATATGCTTTTGCAAGAGCAATGATGAATAAAAAACCTAATACAGTAAAAACTTGTTTTGATAGCATATTCACAGAAGCAAATGCTACTCCTCGTCATATTCAATCTGATAAAGGTACTGAGTTTGTTTCAAAGGTCGTAAGGGACTATTTCAAAAGTAAGAATATTAATTATTATACTACTAACAACCCTGATATTAAAGCTAGCATTGTTGAGCGTTTTCAAAGAACTCTTAAAACGAGAATGTGGCGGTATTTTACTTTTAAAAATACGTATAAATATATAGACATTTTACAAAATTTGCTACATTCATATAATACTAGCTATCATTCAAGTATCAAAATGAGTCCATGTCAAGTTAATTTTGATAACATTATGACGGTTTGGCAGAATTTATACGGTAAGAAGGAAAAGGAAATAGATGTTATTGAACATCCTTCTCTTAAAATTGGTGATCATGTTAGAATAACTAAACATAAGCATATATTTCAGAAAGGTTATGAAAATAATTGGAGTGATGAAATATTTGTGATTGATACTGTTATTAGAAGATATCCTTGGGTTGTTTATACTTTAAAAGATTTACAAAACGAATCAATTACTGGTACTTTTTATTCAAAGGAATTGCAAAAAGTACTTTATAACCCCACCATGAACCATAAAATAGATAAAATAATACAATCACGTTACATCGGCGGTAGAAAGGAAGTGTTAGTCAAGTGGAAAGGTTATCCCAGCAAATTTAATAGTTGGATCTCTGCATCAGATTTACAAGAAATATGAGTAACGATAGTTTTTATCTGACACTGTTAAGCAATAGTTCCATTCCATATTATCCAGAAAATACGACAGCAAATTTTTTAACTAAACTACCAAAAACTATAAAGTTGGAAGGGGAATGGACTGTGGGTTTAGTAGAGTTTCATTATCCATGTACTATGTATAATGTTCAAGAACATGAAAATATTCTCTACATAAAGAAAAAAACTCGTTTAGAAGAAACTAAGGATGCTGGGAGTGATATAATTGTAGAATATAAATCTCACATACCTGCGACTACATATGACAACATTAAAAATTTCTTAAATGCTTTTAATGAGAACCCCTTGTTGAAAAATCTGGTTAGAATGAGATATGATGAAATCTCGAAACTGGTAACAACAACTCGTACTAATAATGATTTAATATCTTTGATCGTTTCACCACAACTAAGTCTTCAATTAGGTTTTGAACCCAGCACTAATTTAATAACTAAGTCCAATGGGAAATACCCTATTAACTTGTATTTAGGATTACCGTCCCAGCTCTTCATTTATTTAGATATAATTCAGCCGCAGATAGTAGGAGATGTAATGTCATCGTTAATACGAATTATACCACTAGATCCAACTAAGTATATCTATGGCGCTTACAAAATGCATTCATTTTCACCAGCACACTACGTGCCTATTATGCGCAGAGAATTTGACACTATTGAAATAGATATAAGAACCAGCATTGGCAATCGAGTACCATTTCAGTTTGGTACATCGTGCGTTAAACTACATTTCAAACGTGTAAAATGAATCAAAGAAACGCTCATAATGGTATTTGTCCATATCAACATTATTACTCACATCAGGCAGGATCTGGGGTTGGCATTATATATAAAGGTGTCGCTCATCAACGTGGACATGGAATTGGAAGTTTTTTGGGGGGACTTTTTAGATCTGTTTTACCTTTGTTATCAAGTGGGTTTAGAACTGTAGGTAAAGAAGCGTTAAATGCAGGTGTTGGTTTACTATCAGATATGATAAGCTCCCATCCTTTGGAGGACTCGTTAAAATCACGTCTTAAAGATGCTAGTGCTAATTTAAAAAGGAAGGCTGATGAAAAAATAGATTCTCTAATGAGTGGTTCTGGGTATAAAAGAACTCGACTAACAAGAGATCCGATCATTGTACGAAAATCACTACAAGGAAGACGTACTAAAAAATCAGAACGTAGTAAAACTAATTTCGAAGATATATTTTCAAAATAAATAATGGCGTTCTTACACAATCATTCATGTGAATGTGTCAAGTCCGAGTTAGATTTGTTTGCTTTACCATCAACACAAACAAGCATCGAAAGTGGACAATGGGTACATTACAAGCCGATTTCATCTTTAAGTGATGATGGACCTATTGAATTCCAAGTACCTGGTTCAGGCGATGATTACATAGACTTATCTCACACCATGTTACATATTAAAGCTAAAATCGTAAGTTCCGAATCAAACACGATTAAACCTACGACACATATTGCACCTGTTAATAATTGGTTACATTCACTTTTTAATCAGTTAGACGTTTATTTAAATCAAAAATTAGTCTCTCCACCTAATAATACCTATGCATATCGCGCATACATAGAAACTTTGCTTAATTATGGTCCAGCCGCTAAAGGTTCTCATCTAACAAGTGGTTTATGGTATGAAGATACTCCTCATAAAATGGATGTTACTGATACCACAAATAAGGGTTTTACAAAGAGACAAGAATTAGTAAAACTGAATAAAGCAATAGATATGATTGGTCATTTGCATGGTGATATATTTAATCAAGATAAATTTTTAATTAATGGAATAGAAATGCGTATTAAACTGGTACGAAGTAAAGAAATATTTAATCTAATGAGTAATAGCGAAGATGAGAAATTAAAAGTTGAAATTTTAGATGCAAGCCTCATAATTCGAAAGGCTCGAATTAATCCATCTGTTTTACTAGCACATCAAAAAGTTCTAGCCACTACCACTGCTAAATATCCTATAACCCGAGCTGAAGTCAAAGTTTTAACAATTCCATCAGGGATTCAAGGAAAGACCCTAGACAATATATTTCTAGGTCAAGTACCTAAAAGATGTATTGTGGGGTTTGTTAGAAACTCCGCGTTTAATGGTAACATTAAACAGAATCCATTTAATTTCGACAATAATGGAATAAATCTATTTAGCTTATATGTTGATGGTCAACAAGTACCATCAAAAACCCTTCAACCATCATTTTCTGAGGGTTTAATAGCATCAACCTATCATACCTTATTTTCGGGTACGGGTATTCACTTTTTGAACGAAGGTAACTCAATTCGAAGAGAGGATTATGGCGGAGGTTACTGCTTATTAGCTTTTGACTTAACTCCTGATCTTTCAGCGAATTCAAGCTCACACTGGAATTTAGTAAGGCATGGTAGTGTCAGATTAGAAGTTCGTTTCGATACAGCATTAACAACAACACTTAATTGTATAATTTATGCGGAGTTTGATAATGTAATAGAAGTTAATAAAAATCGTGATGTAAGCGTAGATTATAACAGTTAAAATTAGATATAAGAAGATTTCTCACAAATTAAATCACATTTATGATGTGACTCAAGATGGATACACAAGAAATTAAAAACTACATGGTTAGAATAAATTCTAAGATAAAATCAAATGTATTTGCAGCCAACAGAATGCCTATGTTTGTTCAACTACCTGCTTACATAATAAGCAATTTGGATCCAGATTTTAAGCCTGGATCACATTGGGTGGCTATTTATATTGATGTAAATGGTGTTGGTGAATATTTTGATTCGTATGGTCGAAAGCCGGAAGGTTACCACAAAATGTTTCTAAAAAGAAATACAAAGCAGTGGTTTTACAATCACAAACAGTTGCAAAATTACTTTACATCGGTTTGTGGAAACTACTGTTTAGTTTATCTTTATTTAAAAAATAAAAATGTTAAAATGCATGATTTTGTTAAGTCTTTCTCTGTTGTAAATACTTTGAGTAATGATATTATAATAAGACATATGTTTAGATTTCTTTTTGAATAAATAAATAGATTTTAATAAAAATCAAACCTTTTTTATATCTACACACCTTAACAAATTCCTGAAAATCATGCAAAGCATACCAAAGATACCTACGAGTACATTATTACAGCATTTCAAATATAATCAAGTTTTATATCAAAATACGGGTTTAGGTGTGTTCGATAACAGCCTAATGATGGATAAGTCCAGCAATCATTAGGGAGATATTTATGTGTGTGACAGAGACGCACTATATCGTTTGCTGCAGAGTGAAAGAGATGCCCTATATCGTTTGCGATGAGTGACAGAGATGTCCTATATCGTTTTCCACTGAGTGAAAGTGATGCACTATATAGTTTGTGAGGCGTTATTTGAAATTTAAACGAAAGCAAGTTTGTCATCGTAAGAAAAGCAGGTGCATGAAGGAAGTAGAGAAAAACGCCTCTAAAAAAAACGCCAGCTCTATTTTACACACCACGATGCGTTTGTGCATTCACACCCCACGGCTATAGGACAGTTCAAAGTTTTGAGCCAGAACGCACGAATCCTTACTACTTGAGCTTATTCATTTTCTTACTCATATTTTGGGTTCCGTACCGTACTTACCCAAAGGAAAAATTAAGAAATTTTTAGGTCCAGTAGTTTCGGAGATAAGGGGGATGGTAATTTTTCGCCTATTTTCTTAAATAACTCGAAAAGTATTGACCAAAAAAGAAATAAAAAATATATATTTGAGACCCCCATAAGAAGTAAGTACTTTCATTTGATATGTCACACGATATAGTTTGAAAAACTTCATTAATATTTTTTCAAATTTAGCCCCCAAAAATAGGGTCTATTTTTAAAATTCATTTATTTTCGTTACGTTTAATAACTTCAGAGAACAGGCGTTAATTGAACATTCTCTTTTCCCTTAATTCTGACACCACTGGGCCTAAAGCTTGTTTTTTTACATAGAATAGTTATGAAAGAATAAGCTCCTCCTCATTTGGAATACGTTGTACCGCATCCTTTAAAATAAAATCAATGAAAACGACGAAAAAAAAAATCAACCTTATTTTTTAAATCTAAAAACTTCAGATCAGCAAAAATATGTGGGTAAACAACAATGATTCATCATTGTGGGTTGGGTACAGTCAGTCAATAGGTGGTCAGTCAATCTATACTATAATAAAAGAGCAGAACTCTGCGTGTCTGTCCTGTACATAGAAAGAAAAGTTCAAAAAAAGAAACGGGGGGTCTAAAGATGTATGTAGACCACAAAAAAGCGATTTTTAGAAATCTTTTCTGTCTGTCTGTCTGTCTGTCTGTCTATCTGTCTGTTTGTTAGAGTTAATCTCCGAAACTACTGCACCAATTTGAATGCAGTTTTCAAGGGTAGATAGATAGAGCATCATTTGGAGCAACATATAAGCTATGTTTGATTGAAATCGGATGTCGGAAAGAAAAGTTATCGGCAATTTTATATTCCACGCGTACGAAGTCGCGGGCAGAAGCTAGTATTAATAATATAAAAATGACACCTCTAACTCTTGAACTAACCATCAAGTGTGTTTTTTTTTTAATAAATTGAAAATATAGAATTCAACAAAAACTTGAAACAAAAATTGGTTCTATCAAAATCCGACCGAGCTTTGCTCGGGTAAAAATAGCTAAAACCGAGTTTTCTTAGATATGACACCTAGCCTCTATTTGTCGCCCCCGAAAACCAAATCCAAACTTCGTCCAAATCGTTTAAGCCGTTTCTGAAATCGCTTGTAAGTATAATAAATAAAGAAACATACTTAAGCACATTTCCTTGGGGGAGGCCTATGTCCAGCAGTGGACGTCTTTCGGCTGAAATGACGATGATGATAACTTAAGCGCATAGCTGAATATAGATAATTGTCATAACCAGGATGGCAGCGTTAAGCAGGAGCTTCCGAACACTTACAACCGCTGGACGCCGCTCGCGAGCGACGCCTATTGCGTGGACTATGCGCTGCCCAACGGCAGGACGGTCTTCAAGACTCAGCCCAGGTTCTGGACCATCCGAGAGTCCGAACCCGAAGAGAGTGACTTGATCGTAGAGTTTATGGCTAGCGGTAGGTAATTGTTTTTATTATTATTATAACCCGGCGAGCCATGGAGCGTAGCATATTAGATTAGGTGTGAAATTGAGGGATCATGTCCGGAAAACCACCCTGCGCTCCATGACGCAAATTTTAGATGTAGGTCAGAAAGCGGCAAAATTAAAATGGGACTGGGCAGCTGGGCAGGTCATGTTTGTCGGATGCCGAGTGAGTTGTGGGCCAAGATAACCACAGACGATGACGGGATGAACTAGACTCCTATTTAAAGGACAGTATATTCGAAGTCTTAAATAGGGATCTCCCTTCCCTGCTCTGCTCCCTATAGGATCGCTCACGCGTCAAGTTGAACTTTGAATCTAGCTGCTTAAAGTTCACGCGACGCGTGAGCGATCCTATAGGGAGCAGGGAAGGGAGATCCGTAGTTCATATCCTGCCATCGCTGTCGAGGTCTGCCGCGTTTTCGCGTGGAGTCGCTGGGCTTCCACTTTGTGGTTAACTGGCCTGGTCAGATGAGGCTCAAGATCGAGAACGCTGGGAAAAGTAGGGGGAAGCCTTTGCCCAGCAGTGGGACACAGCAATAATCACCCGACTGCGATAGAAGGGGGATAGGTTTTTCGAGTATGTATGTAAGTATGTATATTTCTTTGGCACGCTCTGTAGCCTAAACGGCTTGATGGATTTTAATTTGCGAGGTTGTCGTTAGATTCGTCTCGATTGTGAGAGTGACACTGGCTGAATATATCAAAAGCTCCAAACATCGATTTACTAAATCTGAAGTGAAAAGCTATAGCATGACACAACGTAGAAGGAGCTCGGCGAAGAACTTAAACCGTTGACTAACGCATATAGTCTATTATTGCTCAATGCGCGCGCCTTCTAATTTGATGTCGTGAATTGTCGTGTTATACGCATGAAGTTTTCATAAATTAGGAAAGACGTGTAGCACTACCATGAGTTTACCGTACTCGCTAGCGACTACGTAAAGCATTTGTATGAAGAATTTTAGTTCAACGAGTGACCGCCAGGGGCGCTGTACTATTCTTCATATAAATCGTTTACGTAGTCGCTAGCGAGTACAGTCACTGTAAACTCATGGTATTGCTACTAGTCTTCGCCATTAACATTTATCTTCGAATACTACGTACATGAGTAAGTACCTACTTTATAATTCTTGTGTCCCGATGATGAGAGACTAGTTCAAATAGAGGACTGCACACATCTTCAACAATGACGACTTTACTTTAAAAGCTGCGACTTAAAATTAATTTTTAATTTTAAACCACTGCCACGCTGACACGTCTTTGCAAAAAGTTATCAAAGACTGCACTGCACTGACTGTTTATAACGGGTGACATTGTTTAACCCAGTTCCTGAGTTCCTGTCAGGATTGATCACGACTTGACATTCCCCAGCGCTGCTCCTGTCGTCTATATTTCTGGCGCTGGTCCTCATAGTCTACTGCCTGCTTCCGGAGCTGCGGAACCTGTGCGGCATGATCCTCATGGCATACGTGGCCAGTCTGCTGGGCGCCTTCGTCATGCTCGCGACGCTCCAGATCATCACCATGGTCGAGTACCACACCAGGGACATCTGCCGCGGATTCAGTAAGACCCTCAGTTCCCCGCTCTTTAAGGGTAAAAAGTAGCCTACGTCCTTTTCTGGGACTTCAACTAGGTATCTCCATACCAAATTTCATCTATGTAAATCGGTCCAGGGCTTAGACAGACAGAGTTACTTTCGCATTCAAAATACTTATTAGATGTATCTAGATGTCTTGCTTGTTTGTAATATCATGTTATCAACTCAACATGGGGATTCAGCCAAATTTGGCGAAATCAGAAGCCGCTGAATTTTGCGTCGCCCTTATAATAGATCAGCTGCAATTTTTTACCTAGAAGTTTATCACGTCTATTTATATTTATTTTGTTTAGTATGGGCAATATTTAAGTTAAATAATATTTTTCACTGTTCTCACAGCATTCGCGATCTACTACTGTTTCCTGTCGAGCTTCTGTTGGATGAATGTTATGTCTTTCGACATTTGGTGGACCTTCAGGTAAATACTGGCAGGTGCTGCCGATGCCGATCCTACTTATTCCTATGTCAATTTCATCCGTAAAAAGAAAAATAAAGAAAGGGCCGCGAAGTTCCCTTTTCAAAATGTACCTCTGTAATCTCAAAAAGTTAAAACTTACCTACCAGTGATTATCAGTCACTACATAGTATAAAACAAAGTCGCTTTCTCTGTCCCTATATCCCTATGTATGCTTAAATCTTTAAAACTACGCAACAGATTTTGATGCGGTTTTTTTAATAGATAGAGTGTTTCAAGAGGAAGGTAATATAATTTGTTATAGTTTGACGCTCAATTCCCGCGGGAACGCTATAACCGAATTCCACGCAGACGAAGTCGCGGGCAGAAGCTAGTATATGATATTTTTCAACACACTTTCTCGTAACGTGGCTCTTATTACATCGCTTTTAGCTTTTAGGCTCACAATCCCATAAATAACAAACGCGTGCCTTTTAGGTACTTTACATTACCGTTACCGCACTAGTTTTTATTATCATGCTCATAAGTTCAATTTGTACCCAACGGCAAGTTACATGTATGTCAAAGATGCATTTTAAATTGAACCGGGTAATACAGTTTTCTTTTTAAATACTCAGCCAGGACTTCTTGCGGCCAAAATTGAAAAATATTATAATAATATATAAAATATAAAAATATATAAAATATTAACCTATTATTGTTATTTTCGTTGATTAATTCAATAGTGACAAACAAAATAACCGAAAATTCATTAAAACTTATGTTATAAATTTCCTTGAAATTTTTAAGTTTTAATGTTGGCTGTTTGGCAATAACACCCGTGCATGGAGTTAATCTGTACTAAGTCCATTCACCCGTGCTTTAGGTATATCTGTCATCTGCGGCGCGACGTTTACCAAGAAAACGATATCGGGGGGCACGGCAGTGCCCCCGCCAAGTCGAGCACGAAGCAAACACTGCCGTACCATCCTTTACTGGAACCATTTCGCCGCATTTTCAGGCCCCTATTTGAGAACCTCTGGATAAGACTAGAACGCAGAAATTTTCGTCATCTAGTAAGCTATAATCAGATACTTAAAATTCAAAATTTCAATTCTGTAGGTCATTTAGTTCTGAAGTTAAGCGAAAGCAAAGTTTCGCATTTATGACACTCACTCACTCATGATCATCAAAATAGAACTATTACTTCCCATAAACTCCGAGAGCTGAAATTTGGTACAGAGTTAGGGTTTAATGGCCACATAAAGGGAAAAGTATAAAAACTAGGATAATCGAAGATCTGGAGTACCTGGTGACTCTCATTAGGAAACACAAGAGCCCAACCAAACTATTAGAGTTCTACATGTAGTCTACATACCGCCTTTACAAAAAATATTCAACTTGGTGGGCTGCTTCATTTGATGTCAAAAATCGAAGGTCTGAAGTATCTGATGAAGAACTCTCAGCTGGTCTCAGCTGTATTAGAGATATGGTAATGCCCCCTTCTACTATTGATACATAAAAAAATCGTCTGTCATTGCAAAAATCCAGCGTAGTGGGACACATCTTCTAATTTAATCTAGCCTATAGCGTCCCACTGCTGAGCGAATGCCTCCCCTTCTGCTTTTAATACGCATATAAATAAAAAATACAACCGGCTAAGGCGTAAATACCGCGCCGATCTTTCAGAAATTAAACCGTCTAAACCGTCTAAAAGAATAAATAATGAACGTGAATGGGCAATACGAAAAACTGTTGCTACTGTACAAGAATCAGAACCGGAAAAAAAGAAAAGAAAGATTTGTAATAATAATAAAAACTACTAAAAAGAAAAAAATGTGTCAAATAAGAAAATCTAATAAAATAAATCAATATGCCCACGTTTCTACAAAAAGAAGTGAAATCCCACCAAAAACATTCTGTAAAAAACTAGCCAGGTCTCGATGGAGCTGCTTGTTTATCTCTAAAAAGTAATGAAATCTAGACAAAGTCGTGGCAAGTCTAAGGTTCCTTACTGCGATTTCTTTATTATTATAGTTAATGTTGTGTGACTTGGCCGTTAAACATTCTTTATACGTTAGTGGGTACAAACGGCCAAGTCACACAACATTAACTATAATAATAAAGTAGGTACTATTAATAGGTACCAATAACATATCACAAACTGTAAAATGGCCGACAGAAACTGTTCAGTAGGTATCACTTTGAGAATTTTGTTAACGACGGATAGCTCCACCTGAAAACAGAGATAAATAAATAGATTAATACTTAGCATAACATTAAACATAGAGATATAATAATGTACCTATCTACTTACCTTTTTATTCTTTAAATAAAAACGACGTCCTTCGAGCGTAAGCGTGTGTGCGTGCGCGCCCCTCCCGCGTCGCGTTAGTTGACCTATGACACTGAAAGCTAGCGCACGCATGTTTCGCTCCAAGGAAGTTCATCAGTTTACTTACGTGCTTCTCTTCTCTTCTCATTCCTCCCCAACACCTTGGCGACCTCATCGGCTACAAGTGGTCCTTCAGCCGGATCGTCCAGGAATCGCGAAGTTATAGATAGAAGCAGCAGAAATGTTCAGCACACCGCCGCGCACATCGATAAAAACGCGCTCCGCGGTAGCACGAGAAATGCAGGACGCTTCTGAAAAAGCTGATGGAACAGCACAAGCGCAGACCGAGGAATCGGAGAACAAGATAGTGCCGATCAGCACAGAACAACTCCGTCCGAACGAGGACTGTTTGAAGGTAGAAGTCGTGGACAGTCGCCGCTCCCAGGTGTCCTCGAAGAAACCTAGTTCTAAAGCGTCGTTATTGGCGCGAAGAAAACAGTTAGAACTGGAGGCGGCCGAGCAAGTGGCAAAAATCGAAAAACAATTAATCGAAAAGAGGTTAGCCGCTGACCTCGCGGCGCTCGAGAGCGAGTCGTCATCTAGTTCTCTCAATGACAAACAGGAATCTGTTGCAGCCTCTAATAAAGTTGAAGAGTGGCTGGAAAAGAGTTACCGTGCCGCCACCCCGCCGCCCGCGCTGCCCGCGCCGCCCGCGCCACCGGAAACCAGCAACACCGGCGTGGAGTATCTCGCGCGCGCTATTGAGAATCTCGCCACCGCCACTCACAAGACGAACACCCAGCTACTTTCGAGATTGGCCACAGCCAAAGACCTGCCGCCATTCGCCGGTGAACCACTAGAGTGGCGGCAGTTCAAGAAAGAATATGACGAGTCGACTAAACTGTGCACATATAGTGATGGCGAAAATGTCACCAGACTTAGTAAATGCCTTCGAGGTGAGGCGAGAGAGGCAGTCTCGGCGCTCCTCATAAGCGACACGTCTCCAAAAGTGATAATAGAGGCACTCGAACTTCGCTTCGGCAGGCCAGAGGTGATCACTTATCAAATTGCTTCCCAGTTGAAAAAGCTGCCAACACTACCGCAAGAAAACTATTACACGGAATTGGTGTCATTTGCCGTGAAGGTGAACAATTATGTGGCAGCCGCGCAGTCCCTCGACCAGGCTGATTATTTAAGAAGTCCAGAGCTTCTCAACGCAGTGATGTCTAAGTGTCCGAGCGCTCTTATAAATAAGTGGGTGGATTACGTTTTCGAGAAAGATAACCACGGTGCGGCCAAACTGAAAATATTTGCTGAGTTTCTGCACAAGGAAGCGACGAAGGTCGCCGCAGCAGGCATAGGCTACCTACCGCCACAACCACCACTAGTCAAACCAAGTGAAGACCGAAGGATCCAAGTGCATTCTGTGATAAATAATAATAATAATCAAAGTGCCAATTGTAAGCTATGCCGCACAGTAAGTCACCCGCTCACTCAATGTAATAAATTTCGACGTGCACTAAGAAAAGATCGTTGGCGAATAGTGAAAATAAATAAATTGTGCCACAAGTGCCTGATGGCAGGTCATAGCAAAGAAATTTGCCCAGCCGCGTCCTGTGATATCGACGAGTGCGGCATGGCCCACCATCAATTATTACACTGGCCCCCGAGAAGACACACATCAACATCTCATCGTGATAATACGCAGAACGACTCCACCAACTCCACTACTACCGCTAACCATATGACGACAACACCAAGCGAAACTGAAAATGTAAACAACATATCTACACAAAGCACAGTCGCGCACATCAAAAGTGAAGCTACTTCGCGCGCAAATGTTATGCTGAAGATAGTGAGTGTAAATATTCATGGACCGCAAGGCGTTATCAAAACGCACGCCTTACTCGACGACGGTGCTTCTGTGACCTTGGTAGCAGCTGATCTTGCGGACATTCTCAACTTAAAAGGTCAAGCTGACACATTACGTATTCGTGGTGCGTGGAACTCTGACATTGTGTGCCAAAGTGAAGTGGTGAAGTTTAATATTTCGAACATTAATAATCAACAATTTGAAGTACGCGCAAGAAAAATAAGTGAATTGGACCTTCCGGTTCAAAAATTGTCGGCAGTGAACATTGAATCATATGAGCATTTACGTACTTTAAAAAATCTTGTATGTGTGGGTGACGTGAAACCGAAATTGTTAATCGGCCAGGACAATTTTCAACTACTGTTTTCATTAAAGACAATACATCGAGGTAAAAACGAGCCGTGCGCCACACTTACGCCGCTCGGTTGGTGCCTGCACGGAATCGCACCCGCGAACGCGGGCGGCCCACTCTTAACCACTGAGCTCGCACTACACACGGTGATAAGCGAGCCGACCAGCCCGTCCGCGATGACCCCTCGCGGCGCCCGCGCCCCGCCGCGCACCGCTGTCGCCGGCCGCGACACGCACACCTGCGCACCCGACACCGAACAGCAAGCTTGCGACGACTGTGATTCACACATCTATGAGTTCGTACGTAGATCTTTCGCATTGGATGCGATCGGCGTGAACCTTAAGGCTCGAGTGAATAAAGATGAGATTCGCGCGACAGAAATACTTGATAATAATTCCCGGTTGATCGAAGGAAGGTGGGAAATTGGTTTACCGTGGAGGGACGACTGCAAAAAAATGCCAGATTCCTACCCGAATGCCTATAGAAGATTTCTCGCCCTAGAGAGGAAAATGGCACTGGACATGAATTTTGCCACCAGATATCGAGAACGAATTCAACACTTAATAGAAAACGACTACGCGCGCCCGGTAACCAAAGAAGAAATGCTGATACCTAAAGAACACGAGTGGTATGTACCCCACTTCGGGGTAGACAACCCCAATAAAAATAAACTAAGACTAGTGTTCGACGCCCGCTCTCCCGCCGCCGGCCGCTGCCTGAACGACTTCCTTCTGCAGGGCCCTGACCTACTGCAATCCCTGCTGGCCATCATGCTGCGGTTCCGAGAAAAACCAGTGGCCATTATGGGCGACATTAAAGACATGTTTCTCCGAATTCGAGTAAAAAATGAGGACCAGTACGCATTCAAATTTCTATGGCGTGACAAAAAGGATGCAGATGTTAAAACCTATGTAATGACGTCACTGATATTCGGCGCCAATTGCTCGCCGTTCATCGCGCAGTATATAAAAAATAAAAATGCGCAGCGATTTGAAGAAACAATGCCGGAAGCCGCGGAAGCTGTCCGGAAGTCGCATTACATGGACGACTACATCGACAGCGTGGACGACGTGCAAACCGCCATCAAGATGGTTAAAGAAGTGTCCGAAATTCACCTTAAAGGAGGTTTTGAAATACGAAACTGGTCAAGTAATAATAAAGAGGTTCTAGAAAGCACGCGAAAAGAAGCCTTAAGCGACAAGGCCGTAAGGTTCAAAACCGGATGCGAAGATTTACCAGAGAGAACGCTCGGATTGCTATGGTTCCCATCGAGCGACACATTTGGGTTCGATTTGACACTGAAACGCATCCCACCTGAAATTACGGAATTACAAAGAAAACCTACAAAGCGAGAACTCCTACGTATTTTTATGTCGATATTTGACGTCTTCGGCTTCCTCGCCCCGTTCACAGTGAAGGCAAAAATAATATTCCAGAATACCTGGAAGAGCGAAAAATGTGTTAATTGGGATGACGTCATACCGGACACGGAAGAGAGTTTATTCCAAGACTGGATAACAACATTAAAAAAATTGCAATACTTACGAATACCAAGATATTTGTTTCATCCAGTTTCGAGCGAGAACGAGATAGATGACGCGACCCTAGCGGCACGACCGCACGGCGATCGCCTGTGCGAGAAAGAGACGACGATAGAGCTACATGTGTTTTGCGACGCCGCGCCTACCGCATTCGCCTGTGTCGCCTACTGGAGAGAGATAACAAACGGCTCAGTCCGCGCGTCATTCATAGCGAGCAAGTGTCGAGCGGCACCTATAAAGAAATACACCACCGTAGCTAAGCTCGAGTTGCAATCAGCTGTTATCGCCTGCCGCCTCGCCGAAACCATCGAACGCGAAAGTCGCGTGAAGGCCCATAAAAGATATTTTTGGACAGACTCGATGATAGTGTTGGGCCAAATAAAAAACAACACTCGAAATTATAACGTGTTTGTTTCTAATAGACTCGGAGAAATTGACGATTTATCCCGCCCGGACGAGTGGCGCTACGTACCGACCGATGTAAACATAGCCGATAAGGCCACGAAAATAAATACCTACGAGTTGACCACCGACTGCGAGTGGTTCCGCGGCCCGCGATTTTTATACTTACCGCTGGAAAACTGGCCGGGGCGCGAACCTGAAACAGAAAATGGATGTGATTATGCAGAAGTGAATACCGTGTGCATAAAAAAAGACTGCTTACCTGTCCCCGATGCGGCGAAGTTCGCGTCGTGGCTACGTTTGAAAAGATGTATGGCAACCGTACTTCTCTTTATGAAGAGATGCAGAGGAGCTCGCACAGCCGAGCTCGATAACGAAATAATGGAACGCGCTGAAAATTTCATTTTGCGAAGCTGTCAAATGCAATCATTCCCGAATGAAATAACTTTACTGGAAAGTGGCAGAGCTGTCGAGGCGAATAGCCGATTGTGTAAGTTAACACCTTACCTTGACGAGAGTGGCCTGCTGCGCGTCGGCGGAAGAATTGACGCCGCCCAGGGAGTGGGCGCTGACCTGAAACATCCGGTAATATTAGACGGACGACATCCGATAGCATTATTGATAATAAAATATTACCACGCACAGGCAGCGCACAGTAGCAATGAAATGGTAATAAACGAGATTCGTCAAAAATATTGGCTCCTACGCTTACGCCCTACAGTACGAACCGTTGCGTCCCGCTGCTTGATATGTCGCATTAAAAGAGCTATGCCCAGTACCCCACTGATGGGAAACTTACCTGTTGCGAGGCTTGCACACCACCAGCGGCCATTCACTCACTGTGGTGTCGACCTTTTCGGACCCATGGAGGTAACTGTGGGTCGCCGACACGAGAAGAGATATGGAGTACTTTTCACCTGTATGACAATGCGAGCAATCCACATAGAAATTGTGCCTTCATTATCAGCTGACTCCTTTATAATGGCTCTAAGACGAATGGCCGCTAGACGCGGCTGGCCATCGAGAATGTATTCCGACAATGGAACCAATTTCAGAGGAGCCCAAACAGAACTGGAAAAATCTTTTCAGGAAATACCCTCCAACGTCAAGGATGAATTAATTAATAAGGGAGTGGAATGGAGCTTCAACAGCCCTGGAAGCCCACATATGGGTGGCTGCTGGGAACGTCAAATACGCACCCTGAAGACAGCCCTCAAAACAGTTCTGAAAGAAAGAGCCCCACGGGAAGAAGTTTTGACGACATTGCTGGCTGAAGTAGAGAACATGGTCAACAGCCGCCCGTTGAGTCACGTATCAGTCGATCCCGAGGATCCCGAGAGCCTAACACCCAATCATTTTTTAATCGGTTCGTCGTCCAACCTACCAGTTCCCGGTGTATTTGATGACTGCGACTTGTATCGAAAGAAGCTATGGCGAAAAGCTCAAAGACTCGCAGACATGTTCTGGAGACGTTGGGTTCGTGAAATTCTGCCCACTCTGCTACCACGAAGCAAATGGTACAAAGAGGAGCGTAACCTGAAAAAAGGTGACCTTGTTATTATCGTGGACCCGGCATCACCTAGAAATACGTGGCCCAAGGGATTGATAGAGAAAGTTTACCCTGGAGCCGATGGCCGAGTACGTATCGTGGACGTCAGAACCAAGACAGGTATACTTACCAGACCCGTCGCACGCTTGGCTCCGCTCCCCACAGCAGACGATGATGATTGTCCTGAAAGGACAATGGGAGGGAGAATGTTAACGACGGATAGCTCCACCTGAAAACAGAGATAAATAAATAGATTAATACTTAGCATAACATTAAACATAGAGATATAATAATGTACCTATCTACTTACCTTTTTATTCTTTAAATAAAAACGACGTCCTTCGAGCGTAAGCGTGTGTGCGTGCGCGCCCCTCCCGCGTCGCGTTAGTTGACCTATGACACTGAAAGCTAGCGCACGCATGTTTCGCTCCAAGGAAGTTCATCAGTTTACTTACGTGCTTCTCTTCTCTTCTCATTCCTCCCCAACACCTTGGCGACCTCATCGGCTACATCGTGGCAAGTCTAAGGTTCCTTACTGCGATTTCTTTATTATTATAGTTAATGTTGTGTGACTTGGCCGTTAAACATTCTTTATACGTTAGTGGGTACAAACGGCCAAGTCACACAACATTAACTATAATAATAAAGTACTATTAATAGGTACCAATAACATATCACAAACTGTAAAATGGCCGACAGAAACTGTTCAGTAGGTATCACTTTGAGAATTTTGTACTTTCACATTTTTTTACTAATTAAATATCAAACGCACAAGATGTTTGTTTTTTTTCCTCGCAAGTGTGTTGAAAAACGTATGGAACGCGTGTGCTCAATACATACTCGGCTATCTTATCGTGCTCGCCTGCGGGTCGCGCCGTCTCGTGCGTAATGACCAACATAGCACACTCGCATCATAATGTACTATTACCCTTTTCAATTGATTCGCACTGTTTCTCCAGAGGCTATGCCAAGGCGCGGCCTATCCACAGGCGAGGAGAGAAGTTCAAGTTCGGGGTATACTGCTGCTACGCTTGGGGCCTCCCGGCACTGTTCACAGCAGTCATGGGAATCCTGGACGACGCTGATCTGCGCCACATCCCGTGGTTCATCAAGCCCAACATTGTCCAATCTGGATGCTTGTTTGAGGGTAACACTTTTATGCATTGATAGGGATCGTTTAATCGGAGGCCACGGTAGTGGCCTCGCCAAGACGAGCAAGGCAAAGCGAGGCGTAAGGGCACTACTATCTTTTCTCGAAGCGCTTCGTCGTTTTTTTAAACCCTCATAACTTGGGTTTGGATTAATGCCAGATAAACAATATTCTCAGGATGTGATGTTGATAGTAGACTTATTAAAAGTACGAAATTTCAATAGCGTAGGATTTTACTGATGTTTGTATCTGCTAACTACTGTACCTATACTGCAGTTATGTTATGCTTATGCCGTGTCATACGGAAATAGGAGGGTTATAGGTACCAAACCTATCGGTTACCTACCTATAAGTAGATTGATGACGACATCATTATAATTTAGAAAAACAACAATAGGGATGACGACAACTTTTTTTTCCTTAGTCTATCAGGAAGATTATTGAAAAGTATTGGACACGTATTTTTTCTATTTCACGTAATCAAACTTATACGGAGATATATTGAGTTGAAATGTCGCGTGACGTCACGGTTAGTTTCGATTTATACCTAACGGTGACGTAGTTAGCCTCCACTCTCCAACTTTAATGCGTTTTAACTTAGTCATTCTTTGTTAATTTGATAAAACAATAAATACGTGTCTAATATTTTTTTATTACCTTACTGACGGACTAATTAGAATTTCGATTTCGTCACCCTGTCGTCATCCCTATTCGTGTTTCTTTCGTTTCGACAATCCGAGGAACAATAATGAGTGAGACTGTCAATTTCTTTTTTTTAAAACGGTATACTATCCTATTCTCTATAAGTAGGTATAAGGTATTCAGTTTTACCACCAATGTTTAAAAATAAGTAAAGTTAACGTGTGTTCGACTTTGGGTTGGGTTTTTCCCTCCATGAATAATACTGGTCTTTTTCCTGCAGCTATTGTGCTGAGTCTTCTCTGCGTTTCAGTCATTCCAAAAGTTCCAATGTGCAAAGGATTTATTATGAGCTTTAGCCCTCGCAAATTTTCACAAATTTACAATGTCAGTTAGACGATTATCGCATCCTGTTATTAAACATGTGACCAATTAATTACCGTAAAAATATGTTGTTGTAGATTAATAATTTATATTATTGTCCTTATTACAGTAATAGACAAACATGCGACTTTGTTTTTATGTTTCCTCAAGCTATACTTTTTTTTTAAATACATTTAATTGATAGAAGACTCCAATTATGTGCGCTTTGTAAAGAGCATAATAATAAAGAAGAAGAACAAAGAGGTAGATAGAACAAGACTGCTGCTGCTGTGTGTATATCCAGGGCGTCTATTCGAGGTCTCGGAGTGATCCTATAGAGAAGGGAAGAGGAATATCCCTTTCGATTCTCGGACAAAACTGGTATTCGACAGGTCAAAAGTAACTGCTAAGTGATTCACTACATCCCAAAGTCCAAACGTCGTTCGGCACGTGAAGTGAAATAGCTGACCCCACGCAGTGCAATCGTGAACGTGTATGAGCGAGATGCAGGGATGGGTAAATTGCGCTTCTTGTGATTGTATTGTACGAGTAATTTGCTCTCTCGCAAAAATTGGGAGACTGCCTATCCTTATTTGGGATATGGGAAATCCTATATCTCTATGTATGGACGTGAATAAGGCCCCAGGGACCGTATTGAAGTTTGTAACTACATTGGGATATTATATTATGGGATTTTCCATATCCCTAACCTAAAGCACGATTCACTTAGCAAGATATTAAGTATTTACGACAGAGGGGCTAAGCACAGCGCCCATTGCGTCCCGCGCCCCTCAGCCTAATGATGAGACTTTATTTTCGACTTCTGCGCATCGGAGGTCACTCTCCGCTCAAGATCCGTGCCGATGCCTGTTCTTAAATATAGGGTACCTAAGTACAAATACAATTTTCTTCTCTTCGTTCCTATGATGAAACCTCACGGCTCAACCACGATGTCCCCCCCGCTGGTTGAGTCGGACCTTGAAATGCGCTATCTCCAGGTGCTGGCCAGTTCATCTACCTCTACGTGCCCATGCTGACCATGATCGTGGTCAACTGGCTGCTATTCCTGATGACGGCGTTCAACGTGTGGCGCCTGAGCCGCGGCACCGCCGTGCTGGACTCGCCAGCCGCTGGCAACCCCTCGGCGCATCGCACGCATCGACATCGGTCAGTGTTGCCACTTCGACTACAACTTGTACGCTTGACTAATATAGGAAGCTACGCCCATGCACCGACCCACTGGCGACGTCGTGTCTCCCCTCGACCAGCCGTTGAGCCGGAGCGGCGGCCGACGCCCGAGAGCGTTAATAAATATAGCTGCATAGGCTCGAGCTATGGGTTTGTGGCCTTCGGGGTGGAGACTCTGGGGTCATGGGGCAAAGGGGCGCTGGGGCTCCACAGGGAGCTAGGGAAGCGCTTGAGGGAGGCAACGGGAGACCCTCGCGCCGGCAGCTTTCTCGCGCATAGACTGGCTAATTGCCATACAGCGAGGGATAATGCTGCTTGCGTGATGGGAATTCTTCCGAAAGGCCCTAATATAGGTTTTTAGGTTCTTGTTTAGCTTTTAATTATTTTTATTCTGTAAATTGAAATGCTATTTGTAGTTTATTTTTATTATTTTTTAACTTGTTATTTTCTGAATAAAATGCCCAGTGCAGATTTTTATCTAGTGGATCATGATCTATTAAATTTTATTTTCATTACATTTGATGATATTTGTGAGGAGCATTCACATCCTTTTCTCTCGAGTGCGATTAGGCACTAACTAAGTACGTATGTTAGAAGTCCACATAATTTAGGCACCTAGTAGGCGACGACCGATTATAGGTCTGGTTTAGATTTGATATTGATATGGCTCTGTCTAGACAATTTTGTTTCCAGTGTCAGTGTTTTACTTTGAATACTTGTAAAGTCACACTATTGTATTTCCATCACAGGTTCATGGTGTACCTCAAGTTGTCTGTCATAATGGGTGTGAGCTGGGTACTGGAGGTGGTCAGCTTCCTGGCGCCGGCATACCGCGTGTTCTATCTCACTGACGCCTACAACCTGCTCATTGGCTTGGCCATCTTCCTCATCTTCGTGTGCAAGAAGAAAATCTTCCACATGCTCGCCAAGAGGTATACGGATAGGTAATTCGATCCAGGCCCAGTTACTACACTCGACAGCAATGAAAACGGGGCACTTTGTATAGCATTTTCCATACAAAGCGACCCGTTTACATTGCTGTTGAGTTTATATCCACAAAACGCCTCGTTTTGGCTACGGACGGTAAAAATTTGACAGATTGTCAATGGAGCATATAGCAAATGTCAAATTTGACAGATATGTAGGTATATGGAGCATACCAAATGTCAAATTTTATCCTTCCGAAGCTAAAACGAGGCGTTCTGTGGATTTAAAAACGGGACGCGAAACAGTGACCTAGTTGACGAGTATTTGCTTTTTTAAGTAACTTACCTACGCCGAATCGAATAATTCTTACGTGATTAAAACAAATCCATAGTAATCCATATTATCCATATCCATACTAATATTATAAATGCGAAAGTAACTGTTACCTCTTCACGCTTCAACCCCTGGACCGATTGAGATGAAATTTGGCATGGAGACAGTTGGGGTCCTGGGAAAGGACATAGGCTACTATTTACTTCTTTTTATCCCGGACAAACGCATAGTTCCCACGGGAGCGCGATAACCGAATTCCACGCGGACGAAGTCGCGGGCAGAAGCTAGTATGAAATAATAGCACTGAGAAGTAGGTTGCCAAAATTGAAAAACTACACTTACAAACGGCTGTTTGTAGGCTGAGCAGGCCATAATTGATTCTAATCTGTGGTATGGGTATATGTTACATACAATTGCACTGATTTTCTAACATCCGCAAAAGCCCTGGCAAAATCGTGTAATTTAAGCGGCTAGATTTAAAGTTCATCTTGACGCGTGAGCGATCCTATAGGGAACAGGGAGATCCCTATTTTAAGACTTCGAATATAGCCCCAGGCTCGTTTGTCCTCCTATATAATAAAATACCTATTACACCATAATTTAGTTGTAGCAATTATAATTGCTAATTATCTATACCGCCAAAAACCTCTTTCACTCCTCCTATTCGAAAAGGAGTACTTGTTCCCCGCTTAGATTTTGCTCCCTCTCCATATCTGCCCCGCAAACAGGGAGCAAATTAATATTTTGCTCTCTAGGGAGCAAAGTACGATTTTGTTCCCTGCTGCTACTGGTTTTCTCATAGGAGGAGTGAAAAATAGAGTGTGCAACACGGTGGCAAAATTATTTAAACCTTGGGTGACATAACGTGAATCCCTTGCTAGCTCAAGATTCCACGGAATCGGAATTATTCTGGAATCTTTTGCGTCGCTCTGGATTCAATCCGTCACCTGCGGTAAGTAAAATATGCCATTTTGCTCCCTAGTCACACAATCTACTATTTTTTGCAAGGACCCGTTTCGCGGACCGGCAGTGGTTCCCGTACTCAAACAGCCGATCCAACAGCTGCTCGTCAGAGTCCGACGCCAGCCAAGAGACGACTTCCCAGCTGATCTGCTCAAAACCAACTGGAATCACTTACTCTTAAAAGACATAACTATACTTTACGTTTCATAATTTATAAGTAGGTACTTAGCTATATAATATAAGTAGCAAATTGAACACACGGAAGACCATTATGTGCCAGAGTCACGATCCTCAGCAGTGAGGAAACCATTTAGAAGGATTTTTTTTAATTTATCGACTGAGTTGAAGCCGAGGCGAATATGCGAAAAATTGGAAATGATTTATATTTAGGTACATACAGGTATTTGTTTTATAGTTACCATCAAATATAGTTTCCCAGATTGGAAACGTCATGGTGTATAAGCCCGGTCGCACACATAAGAAATTTTCTGTCAGAAAAATACTGACGCCCGCCGGAAGATATCCGGAACATTGATCTATTGTAAGTAAGGATTCACAATCAGCCGGAGAAAAATGGCCCCGATGGAAAAGCTCGGGCACCCGTTTGGCCTTCGTTATAAAGAGGCGTTATTAGAAGCATAGAGGCGTTAGCATATTGGAAGGTATTTTCTAATGTCAGTTTGCTCCATATAATTTGACTGGTCGTCCACTATTCGTCCATATGTTGTTACTTATTATAGGTCAATGATCCGGAAGGATTTGTAAAACAAATATTTGGCAGATCAACACCACTCAACACTATGGTCGGGGATTATACTACACCTATGGCCGCATCGTCGGCACGCGTCAGACGCATCGGCCGCAGCCGCAAGCCGCAGCGTTCGATCGGAGACAACCAAAACCAACCTTTAAGCTTAGTCTATTATATCAATTCATCAAGCAAATAATAGTAGTTTATGTAAATGCTACATAATAAAGGCCCTTAAAACACGAGTGGGGTTTCATAATAATATCGCACGAGTGTTTTAAGGCCTAATTATGTACAGTGTACTAATTATGTATGTGTATGCAACACAGCTTTATCTACACTCATCTTATAAATCCTCTAAGATGCTTCAAAATCTGTCCACAATGGCGGCAAATGCAGCAATTCGATCAATTGTCTCACTCTCATACTAAATAGAGCCGACATTTTAATTTGGAACAAACTTTCGCTCTAACTGACTGAAGAATATAAGAATGAAGAATATGTCTAAACCATAAAAAATAAAATCGGTCGATAAATTCCGTTTGTCATTATTATAAGTACCGTAAATACCTATGTATAGATTGATACGACACATCAGATTCCTCGGCGCCTGAAGAAAGTGATGAAAATGCTACTTAATAAAAATATTTCAAGCGACGTTCTATTTTATTTAATTTTATAGGTTCCGCAGATTCCTGCCCTATCTGTCGAAAGTAAGGTTTAAATTACCATTCACTAATAGTTGAACTTGGAACCTTGTCTCTTTCATAGCTTTGACAAACCGAAAACATCGTAGTACGGCTACTCGACGACAGATGGTGACACAACTAATATCTTTTCCATAAGCCTTTTAAACACAGTCTATTATTCATATCCATACTAATATTATAAATGCGAAAGTAACTCTGTCTGTCTGTCTGTCTGTTACCTCTTCACGCTAAAACGGCTTGACCGATTGACTTGAATTTTGGTATAGATATAGTTAGAAGCCCGAGGAAGGACATAGGATAGTTTTTATCCCGGAAAAACGCATAGTTCCCGCGGGAGCGCGATAACCGAATTCCACGCGGGCGGAGTCGCGGGCAGAAGCTAGTTGCTTAATATACACATCTTATTAATTTTGTCGTAGTTACGTAATTTGTGTTACCAACTTTCCGCTATTAGCCGGAATTCTTGGATTTAGAAGGGGATAGGTACTTAATATAATAATAATATCCATATCCATATTCATATTATAAATGCGAAAGTAAGTCTGTTTGTCTGTCTGTCTGTTACATCTTCACGCTTCAACCGCTTGACTGATTGAGATGAAATTTGGCATGGAGATAGTTGGGATCCCGGGAAAGGACATAGGCTACTTTTTATCCCGAAAAAGCGCATAGTTCTCGCGGGAACGTGATAACCGAATTCCACATGGGCGAAGTCGCGGGCAGAAGCTAGTAATTATGTGTGATTTATAACACTTATCAGGGATATCTAGTATTTAATATTTTCTGCTTTTGTTTCTATGAAATCGGACTTAAGAAACATCGCCATTTTAAGATATTTGGTTCAATTCTTACGTCATCATTTCAGCCGAAGGACGTCCACTGCTGGACATAGGCCTCCCCAAGGATCATCCATCAATTCTTACGTATGGTGCACAAACTTGGTCTTTGACAAATTCTCAGAAGTGTTTCTTAAACAACGTTTGCTAAAGAAAGATATGGAGCGCAGCATACTGGGGATGAAAGCTCACATGCCGCTTCAGAAATACCATCTTAAGCTCCAAGACCCTATAGCCGCCGATGTAGCCCTGACACCCCGCTAAGCTAAAGTGGGACACTACAGGTCAGGTCAATATCAAACACTTAGCACATCACTATTCTTGCACTGACTACTAACATTCGAATGTCTAACAACTGATTGAATATAGAAGTAGATCAATTTTATTACACAGAACTTTCAGTCAAGATAGCTTTGTCAGGTTTTTTAAATTTAGTCAATGACAACCCCAGTTGTAATACGGCTACTGGACGAAAGATGGCGCTAAGTGTTTTGAACAAATGATAGAAAACTTGAGTATTTGCATAATACGGTTGAATTTAGCCTGGCACTTTGGAGTGAAATTGTCAAAAATAACGTCTCGCAATTTTTATTCAATATTATAAAAAATAAGGTCACCTGTGATATGAAATATTACTTGAAGCTGCATTTTTGTATCTACTATGATTTCGACATGCCAAAATATTGTGCAATATGGCATTTTCAAAGCGATATTAATATTTTTTGCAACTGACGTCGGCGTATGTATATATGAACTCGTCAGAGCTCTTATCAGGATCTTTCATTATTACGGGAAACGATTGTGGGCGGGAACTATGAACAAACTTGAAACTACTATACTAACTTTAATTTTGCAAACAAAATACTTCTTCTAAAACAAATAAATAATCAGACTGTCGTTTAACTGCCTTTACGTTACATATCATTAATTAACACTCTTAAATTAACTAAGAAAATAATCAGCGATTCGTCGTCGGCTTGGCGCGTTCGCGGTCTAGTTTCCAAAAGTGACAGAAACAAGATGGCCGCCCCGCTGCCATAGCTACGACGCTCCGCCAGTGACAATTCACTCTTCTAAAAAATTGTGTTGCCTGTTCAAGGCGCCGTCACGGCCAGACTGACTATCGACCGTCCGCGGGCGTATAACACTTCGCAGTCCTATAACATCATACAACGAATGACCTATAATCACCTGCTCGTCCACCCTGACAAACATTTCCTACATATGACGAGCATCACGTTCAGGTACTCAACTTCACCATTCATCATCCGATCCAACACTTCTGTCTACAACCATTCAAAGGACAAATGCTTTCCTCCAACCAGCCGCATCGACATGGCCCGAAAGACATAAGTTCCTTGAAGGCTGGCATGCATAAAGTAGTCAGCAGAGACTGTGCATCCCTTCAACCAACCACTTGGATATGGCCCGGACGACACAGTCCCTGGTGCGATAAAACCACAACTGCTTTTGGACGTACGAGTGCATCCCTTCAACCAACCAAAAGGGTATGGCCCGGACGACACTATCCTCCTTACTCAATCATAACAAAAACACGAAACTTCAGAATCAGACAGTGCATCCCTTCAACCAAACACTATGGCCCGGACGACACTGTCTTCAACTCAACCAAAAACATAGACTGAACTTCCACACGAGACAGTGCATCCCTCCAACCAAACACTATGGCCCGGACGACACTGTCTTTTCTTCAAGTCATCGCTACAAGATAGGGATAAAATTACAGACACAATGAGCGTTATACTCGTAGTAACATAACTAACCTTACGGATGAAGTTTGTGGCATTGATAATACACGTGACAATAACGCTTCCATGTTGCTAAGTAATCTCGCAGTATTATTCTCATTTGTCTTACTTTCATCTTCTTGCTGATTAATCGATCCCACTTCTGATATGAACTCGTCAGAGCTCTTATCAGGATCTTTCATTATTACGGGAAACGATTGTGGGCGGGAACTATGAACAAACTTGAAACTACTATACTAACTTTAATTTTGCAAACAAAATACTTCTTCTAAAACAAACAAATAATCAGACTGTCGTTTAACTGCCTTTACGTTACATATCATTAATTAACACTCTTAAATTAACTAAGAAAATAATCAGCGATTCGTCGTCGGCTTGGCGCGTTCGCGGTCTAGTTTCCAAAAGTGACAGAAACAAGATGGCCGCCCCGCTGCCATAGCTACGACGCTCCGCCAGTGACAATTCACTCTTCTAAAAAATTGTGTTGCCTGTTCAAGGCGCCGTCATATATATCTGTCACGGTGTGCTAAGCAGACTAACGTCAGGCGCGCTTCAAAGCTGTCGCATCGGACCTTATGTTGGCGCGGTTGGCGCGCAGGGAACGCCCACTTGACATTTCCTCCTAGTTTATTTTTCCATGCAAAATTTGGCCACAGAGGTAGTTCCAGTTATTAATTAGTACTACTTCCTTGACCCTTGCAAAGTAAGAGTGTGCGCCCAAAGGGTGACTTTTGTCGCCGTGACAAAAAAGTTTCTGTCACCTCAAAAGTCACGTCTCCATAGCGAACTGAAGAAAAAGTCACCCGTGGGCGCATCTCCATGCATCTCTTTGAACTTGACTGTGTGACAAAACTATCGCCGGCGCAAAAGCTTCCCGTGGGCGCACTATCTAAAAACTGTCCCTCAGCTGTCACTGTCAGTCTTTTGACAGCTCCGAATAATCGTTGAGAATGGGACCCCAAACGTGATGACAGCTTGTCTACGAAGCCTAGTTATGATAAATATTTTAACTTCATAACAAAAAGGAATGCTCAAAGCATTAATTTATTCCAATTAATTATTATGTAATGTTCAAGCTATTTTCATACAAAATAAATAAAATTATTTAATAAACTAAAATATATAAAATTTCTGAGTATTTATAAGATAGATAATGTGCGTGAGCAGTCTTCGTAAACTCATATTGCTTTTGTAGCATGATTGATTTTTCTCCAACCAAATTCTGCTCATTGCTCTGAAGTGCCCAGCTGTTCGACTGCAATATATATCTGCATTGCGCTTGCCTGAACTGAATGCACTTGTAAAAACTTCCACCCGAACTAAGTCCCTGGATTTCAGTCATAATGTCGACCTCAGTAGACGAAAGGTGTGTAACGAACGAGTAATGAATCTAAGGTATTCTGTGACCATCAAAATTTGTTTTTGCACGTTGTTATTTCAGGGTTACTGATGAAGTGGAAGCTTTGGAGGCTATTTTGATGGATGATGTGGTCATAAAGAGGGTGGACGACGGGCCCCGCGTGATTGAGACGGTGGTACACCCCTCCACGGGTGATGACACTGAACAGCAGTACGTTTGCGTGACTTTGGAAGTCAGATTGACCGAGGGCTACCCCGATAGCAGTCCTGAGGTGACACTGCGGAACCCTAGAGGACTGGACGACTCATTGCTAGCAGCCATCAATTCACAAATCAAAGAAAAGTTGGTTGACTGCCTTGGGCAACCTGTAGTTTTTGAACTTATTGAGGTAAGTTTACATTAATTTTGATATAACATTTATCTTTATTCTATGTACGTGATCACATTAGGGCATTTATGTTACATTTCTGTTATCTAGGTAGGTACATGAATTGAAGCACCACTCCCCACTAATTACTGAAATGTGTATTATGATTGAAAGTGATGAATGTAAATAAAAATTATTTATAGTAAATAAATGTGCCCCCATTTTCTTTATTCTAAATTGGTTTACTTACTGTAAAGTAGAACACTATTTTCAATGTGATTTTATTTATATACATATAACATTATTTAAATGTATTTCATATTTATGATATTACTAGCTTCTGCAGTTTTTCTGGGATAAAAAGTAGCCTACATCCTTTCCTGGGACTTCAACTATCTCCATGCCAAATATCATCCAAATCGGTCCAGCGGTTGAAGCGTGAAGAGGTAACAGACAGAGTTACTTTCGCATTTATAATTTTAGTATGGAAGTATGGATTTGATTGACAAACTAAACAAGCTTTATACATTTACTATGTTTTCAGTTAATCCGTGAGAATCTTACGGAGAGCAACCTGCCAAGCGGTCAATGTGTGATCTGCCTTTACGACTTTACGGAGGGAGATGTGTTCATCAAGACGCAATGCTACCATTACTTTCACAGCCGCTGCCTGGCCAGCCACTTGATCGCTGGCCGCAAGTACTACCAGGAAGAATTGGAGAAGCTTCCCAATTGGCAACAGATGCAGGCACCTCCTTATCAGGTCCGTTGATGCAACTCATTGGTAAAACTTCAAAAATCAATTAGTCTATCAGCTCTAGCGCTTGCTAGCCCATTGCTGAGAACAAGTCAATTTTCAAAATGTCAATTACATTTAAACAATATTGAATTATATGCCTAAGTTATTAACTTTCAACAGAGGTGCCAGTTTTGTGCTTGAATGATTTTAAAGTTGCAATAGCTTAGGTAGGTATATTGAATCACCCAAGCAAAGAATGAGGGCCACCACATTCCTGCTCAAATGTGCTCACCAGTTTTTTACCAACCACAAAAAAAAACCTACAAAACTTGCTTTGAATGCTGATTCCGTGGTTAAAGGTATCGTCACAATGTTTTGCTTGACCCCGTATACAGCTAAAAAATGCCGTGAAAATTTCGGTTTATGGTGCTCACCAGTTTGAGTGTGAGGTGTCAATGTCAAAGATTGTCTATTCTATTCTATATAAATTAATGGCTTCTGTCTTGGACACTTCGCCAATATCAAAGTAAGGGCCACAGGCCTGCAAGTTGTTCGGTAATAAAGGTAAATGTACGGTGTAAATGATTAATAAAATAAAATTGGAGAGACTCAACAAACGTCAACGTCCATCTTGGGCGACGGCCATTGAGAATCCTCTCTCAAAGATTGTCATTACATACAATAATGTCGATGTCGTTGTGACATTTGACGTTTCGGAAACCTCAGTGTTGCCAATTTGGCGTATAATATGGCAGATACATGCTAAATTGCCAACACTGCATCTCATGCGACTCAAGCTCCTTCACAGTGACGTTCACTGAAGTAAAATTTTCGAGAACCGCATACAAACAGCCTTGAAGCCGTGGTGGCCTTGTGGTTTGGCCTGCCGCCTCTCATGCAGAGGGTCGGGGGTTCGATTCCGGCTCGCACCTCTAAGTTTACTTATGTGCGAAATTCAATTTCAATTCACCACTGAGCTTTCGGGGAAGGAAAACATCGTGAGGAAACCAGCACGCATCTGCGAAGTAATTCAAAGATGTGTGTGAAGTCCGCAATCCGCACTGGGCCCGCGTGGGGACTATAGCCCAAACCCTCTTGTGATGAGAGGAGGCCTGTGCCCAGCAGTCGGACGCAAATAGGCTGTAGTAGTAGTAGCATACAAACAGCCAAGAAATATTTTATTTGGACATTTGGATAGACAAATCTCAAACAAAATCTTAGTCTATCTTCTCAAGCAAATGGGTGTAAGAAGCGCTGGTAAATTCTTTTTCTGACATGTAAGTGCCACTATGTGGCCAATTTGCTGCTTAAATTATTGAATTTTGAATATTAGGCTGACTACAAACAAAGATGTCCTGTATGGTTTTTAATAGCAAATAGAATAGAATTTTCATTTCAACATACAATGTGGTGGAAGATATATCGTTGTATAAAGTCAAAACAGCAGTTCATTTACTAATATATTCAGAACAATAAGTGTAATAATTAATATTCCACAGCAAACATGTCCAGTTTGCCGCTGCACTCTCTCCTGCGACGTAGATGCTCTGAAAAAGGCGCCAGCGCCCATGGAATCCATCACCGCTCCGCCATTTTGCCTCACAGCAGAACTGAAGGTAAACCAAGAATCTTACACAAGAGTTTATTCGTTAATCTGGCAGATTTAAGTTTACATTTTCAGCCCTTATATAAGGCCAGGGACAAGCGAGCGTTTTGACGATATTTTAGTGTGAGCTATACCTGAATCCCATACAATTTTTTTTACCAACCACAAAAAAGAAACCTACAAAACTTGCTTAGAATGCTGATTCCGTGGTTAAAGGTATCGTCACAATGTTTTGCTTGACCCCGTATACAGCTAAAAAATGCCGTGAAAATTTCGGTTAATGGTGGTTTGGCATTTCAAACTGAAGTCTATGGCTACAACAAAAACTTCTCATCTCATTCTAGCAGGGCTTAAGTCAAAAATTACGTTACGTTTACACTATAGTTAACACGGTTGTATTTAAAAGTAATGGAATACATGTACAAACCATTTTGATATAAATGGTTTTCGAAAATTAAATGTTGTCAATTGTACACGAGTTTTTATCTCCCCCAGGCATTGCAGTTAAAGATGGCGGCTCTGCTCTCCCAGCAGATCGCCAAGGGCGGCGTGGTGGGGGTGGGGGACTGCGGCCCCCCACCGCTCACCATCACCTCCCCCGAGGACGGCCATGTAAGTCACAGCACAGTATTGGCAGCGTGCACGATGACAGTTGGCGGCGCAATATGCAACTATACTCTTTGGTCGACGGACTATGGACCATCTAATAAGTGGAACTAACTCTGTGAAGTCCTTTTAAATTTTTCCTACTATTTAATAATATAGACATGTCAAAAAAAAAATGTCGATCGTGTCAATGTCACTGACATTTAAAGTTTTGGAGACCTCGGTGTTACCCATTTAGCGTAAAATAAGGCGTATAATTTGCTAAATTGGCAACACTGAACTTCACACGACACAAGCACGACGAATTCTTGGCCTTTTTGTGTCAAATGTCCTTCGATGTTTATTTATCAATGTAACAGGAGGCCAGTAACGGGTCCGGGAGCGCTCCGGCCGACGCAAAGCCAGAGTTGAGCGCCCACACTGGGCCCAATGGGCAGGCCTCCAGCGACGCGCCGGCCTCGCCGCAGCGGTATCGCGGCCCGTACAGGTGCGTACCTTTCACTCGGACGTACAGTCGAGTTCGCCAATATAGGCACTGGTCCCACCGCGAGCGAGTAAGCTATGAACTATCGGCTATTTTCTAGCTCAAGAAACGAACAAAAGATAATCGCTTTCGTGTAAATAAAAGAGAGAGATATATAATTATAGTTCATAGCTGGCTTGTTCACACCGCCGGCGAAGACACTCTCCCACCGCCCGGCGAGTAAGCGATAATTCCATACAATGTTTACTAGCCGCCCGCTGATTGTCAACTGTTTCTAGTACATAATTTTACTAGTTGATAGCCGAGCTCGCTGATAGTTGGCGGTGGGACCACTGTTTACTAGTTGACCGCCGCGATAAAAGCTATCGACTATAAAACTAATAATAACGAGTAAGCGCCCGTCGCACGCAAACACTCGTTTATAGCTCAGCGTCTAAACTAGTAAAACTATACTCGCTTCTCGCCGCTCGCACAATAGTTTGTAGTTTATAGTTTCACTCGCTTATAGTTTGTAGCCGGCGGTGGGACCAGTGCCATATACACACATTTGCACCTTACCACGTTGTAATAAGGTCCAAAAGTGTACACATATTAATGAACTCGACTGTACCATAGAAAAAGCAAGGTAAACCTAAAATGGCAACCTTCATACAAATCAACGTATGCCGGAAATAAGTGTTAAATGCGATAATAGATGTCGCTGCCTAGCCCGCATGTAATCTTGAACTCCCAAGATCGCCATCTAGATGGCGCTGTACGGCGAAGTATGAAAATTTGAAGCCAGGGGCTATTGCCGATGTACGCCGTAATGTGAGAAGATTGACAGTCCATATATTTAACTTGTCTCTGGACTGAGGGCCACCGAATTTTCACTCACCACTGGCTTTGAAGACTGCATTCGAGGTGGTGATTTGAGGGACGTGTAGCTGTCAACGTCAAATCGCGCTAAATTGCCAATAGTTGCCTTGGCCGGCACTAACGCCACTAGCTGGAGTTTATAAACAAAAGCCTGTAGTGTTATTCAAGTGTTTTTTTTTTTTATATATTTAATTCTTATATCAAGGAAAATTAAAGACAGTCAAGCAATTAGAAAGGTTCGTTTTGCCATTCGGCTACCACCGTCTTACCCGCTAGATAAACTGCTTCCAAATTGGCTATGGGTGAAAAATGACAATGTGCTCGATTATTTTTTTATGGATAGGAATAACCTTCCGTATCAAGAGAAAAAAATCTCAGAATTTTCCGTGCCGTAGATTCTGCGTAAAAAATAAAATTGGTTTTGCGTTATGACGATTGAAATAAAGGTGTTTCCTTGGTCCAAGTATGCAGCACTACTTCTTGAAAAAAAGTGTTGACACTATTGACATTATTGATTTTTTCAAGAAGTAGTGATGCATACTTGGACCAGGTTCGCAATCTAACGCATCCCTATATTTTATTAATTTATTTATTTAAACTTCATTGCCTGCCTGTGTGCTCTTGCCAACGAAC